>PVKP010032876.1:0-25529 GCA_004027715.1 Plecturocebus donacophilus | reverse complement strand
TTTTTTTTTTTTTTTTTTTTGAGACAGTCTTGCTCTGTCCCCCAGGCTGGAGTGCAATGGCTCACTGCAACCTCTGCCTCCCGGGATCAAGCGATTCTCCTGCCTCAGCCTCTCAGGTAGCTGGGGTTACAGGCGCGCGTCACCATTGCCTGGCTGGTTTTTGTATTTTTAGTAGACATGGGGTTTCACCGTGTTGGCTGGACTGGTCGAACTCCTGACCTCAGGTGATCTAGCTGCCTTGGTCTCCCAAAGTGCTGGATTACAGGCATGAGCCACAGCACCCAGTCAATTTTTCTCATCTTTAAAATGGGATTGGTGGGGCGCAATGCCTCACGCCTGTAATCCCAGCACTTTGGGAGGCCAAGGTGCATGGACCACTTCAGGTCAGGAGTTTGAGACCAGCCTGACCAAAATGGTGAAACCCCATCTCTACTAAAAATAGAAAAATTAGCTGGGCATGGTGGCACGCGCCTGTAATCCTAGCTACTCAGGAGGCTGAGGTGGGAGAATCGCTTGAACCGGGGAGGTGGAGGTTGCAGTGAGCCAAATCACGCCACTGCACTCCAGCCTGGGCAACAGAGGGAGATTCCGGCTCAAAAAAAAAAAAAAGGGATGATGATTATCATAATAACACCCACTTCCTTGGGTTGTGAGGACTCACAGCGCCACACCTAGCACACAGTCGGTGGCTGCGAGTGTTAGCCATTATTGTCACTGACCCTATAATTAGTGGAAGCTAGTTAAGCCTCTTCCTTCTCCTCTATTTCCCCTGCTGGGAGTTCTCCAAGAAAAGGGCCCTGTTTCCTTCCTCCTCCACTGTTCTCTTACTCAGGGGCCCCCCGGAGGGTCGGCTAAGCTCTCCTCCTGACTCCCCCACCAAGACCATCAGGAAGTCCAGGCCTCCAGTGCCGCTCCCTTGGCTGACCTGGTGAAGACATTGTGTTGACCCAGAAGTGGGAGGGAGGCGGAAGTTCCATGTCGGTGTGTCTGTGTGTCCCTGGGGAGATCACCTTTGTCTGGGAGCCACAGTTCCCCTGGCAGAGGGCCGGATATGTCTGTGGCCTTGACATCACCCCCAGCCAACCCTCCAGTCCCAGGGGAGACTGCAAATTGCTGAGCCAGCCCAGGCACTTCCTCCCCAGCCTTCAGGTCCCCACATAGGCTGAGATTTCCGCTCCGATAGCTCTCCGACGACAAGCAGAAAACCTAATTTTCTTCGTGCCTCCTCCTCTGTGGGTCGAACACCCGGTTTCTAGAGTGCCCAGGCAACACTTCTCACTTGGTAGAGGAGGCGGTGAGGTTTTGTCGAGGTCCAAGTGGACTCAAAGATCTCACCCAGAACCCATAGACCCTGAAATCAAACTCAGGAAAAGGAGCAAAGTCTAGAATGACTAGTCACTTTCTGACTTTCTTTTTCCTTTTCTTTTTTTTTTTTTTCGAGACTGATTCTCACTCTGTCACCTAGGCTGGAGTTCGATGATGCGATCTTGGCTTACTGCAATCTCTGCCTCCTGGTTCAAGCCATTCTCCTGCCTCAGCCTCCCCATTAGTTGGGATTACAGGCACGCACCACCATGCCCAGCTAATTTTTATATTTTTAGTAGAGATAGGGTTTCACTATGTTGGCCAGGATGGTCTCAATCTCCTGACCTCAGGTGATCCACCTGCCTTGGCCTCCCAAAGTGCTAGGATTACAGGTGTGAGCCACTGAGCCCAGCCCACTTCCTGACTTTCTTTGTATTCCCAGCTCAAAGCTCCATCACCCTATGTTAGAATTGTCTGGTTTCGGCTGGGCACCATGGTTCATGCTTGTAATCGCAGCACTTTGGGAGGCTGAGGTGGGTGGATCGCCTGAGGTCAGGAGTTCAAGACCAGCCTGGCCAACATGGTGAAACCCCCATCTCTAGTAAGAATTTGAAAATTAGCCAGGTGTGGTGGCTTATGCCTGTAATCCCAGCTACTTGGGAGGCTGAGGCAGGAGAATGGCTTGAAGCCAGGAGGCAGAGGTTGCAGTGAGTGGAGATCTTGCCAGTGCACTCCAGCCTGGGTGACAGAGTGAGGCTGTGTCTAAATAAATAAATAAAAATAATTGTCTGGTTTCTACTCTGTCTCCTCCATCAGACTGTCAGGTTTGTACAGCAGCAACCAATTAGGCATCACCAGGCTTAGCACACAGCACTACACATTGTGTTATATGCACACACATGTTGCATGCCTATATGTAGCATTAATGTGTTGATTTTTTTAAATGGAGTCTTACTATATTGCCTAGGCTGGTCTCAAATTCCTGGCCTCAAGCAATCCTCCCACCTCTGCCTTCCAAAATGCTAGGATTACAGTTGTGAGTCATTGTGCTTGGCCTGTTGATTCCTCATTTATTTATTTATTTTTTCAGACAGTGTCTTGCTGTGTCACCTAGGCTGGAGTGCAGCGCTATGATTTCAGTTAACTGCAACCTCCACTTCCCAGGCTCAAGTGAACCTCCCACTTCAGCCTCTTGAGTAGCGGGAACTACAGGCACACACCACCATGCTTGACTCATGTTTAATTTTTTGTTTTTTTCTTCTGTGGAGACGAGGTCTCACTATATTGCACAGACTCATTTCACACTCCTGAGCACAACTGGCCTTCCCACCTTGGCCTCTCAAAGTGCTGGGATTACAGGCATGAGCCACTATGCGTGACTGATTTTTAAAAACTTTTAATATATTTTTTGAGATGGGAGTTTCACTCTGTTGCCCAGGCTGGAGGTAGTGGCACAATCTTGGCTCACTGTAACCTCTGCCTCCCGAGTTCAAGCCATTCTCCCGCCTCAGCTTCCAGAGTAGCTGTGACTACAGGCACCTGCCACCACGCCTGGCTAATTTTTGTTTTTTGTTTTTGAGATGGAGTCTCGCTCTGTTGCCCAGGCTGGAGAGTGCAGTGGTGGGATCTTTGCTCACTGCAGCCTCTACCTCCCAGGTTTAAGTGATTCTCCTGCCTCAGCCTCTCCAGTAGTTGGGACTGCAGGTGTGCACCACTGTGCCCAGCTAATTTTTTTATTTTTAGTAGAGACTGGGTTTCATCATGTTGGCCAGACTGGTCTTGAACCTCTGACCTCAGGATCTGCCTGCGTTGCCTCCCAATAATTTTTGTATTTTTAATAGAGATGGGGTTTCACCATATTGATCAGGCTGGTCTCGCACTGCTGACCTCAGGTGACCCACTCGCCTTGATGTCTTTGTACATTTTTTTTGAATTAGTAATTAGTAATAGAAGCTAATGATTTCAAACAGCTGGCCGGGGCTTATGCCTGTAATCTCAGTACTTTGTGAAGCGGAGGCGGGCAGATCGCCTGAGGTCAGGAGTTTGAGACCAGCCTGGCCAATATGATGAAAGCCCGTCTAGCCTGGCCAATATGATGAAACCCCGTCTTTACTAAAAATACAAAAAATTAGCTGGGTGTGGTGGCCTGTGCCTGTAATCCCAGCTACTCAGGAGGCTGAGGCAGGAGAATCGCTTGAACCTGGGAGGGAGAGGTTGCAGTGAGCCGAGATCACACCACTGCACGTTACCCTGGGCAACAGAGTGAGACTCCATCTCAAAAAAAAAAAAAAAATCAGACAGCCCTCCAGGGTATACCATGAAAAGCTGTCACTTCTTACCTCATTTCCCTGCACCCTGGTTCCTTTCCCTAAGAGTAACCACTGTGACTAGGGTCTGGTGCCTTCTCCTGCAGATGGCCCGCGTGTCATAGGCAAATATGTGTGTATTTATACAGTTCTTATTAATACACCCAGAAATGCAATGCATACTGGTCTATGCTGTACTTTTTCAACTTAATACATTGAAGACCATTTCTTATCAGTACACACAAGACTACTCTATTTATTTGTTTACTATTTTTATTTTTATTTATTTATTTGAAATGTAGTATTGCTCTGTTAGCCCAGGCTGCAGTGCAATGGCGGGATCTCAGCTCACTGCAACCTCTACCTCCAGGGATTAAGCAATTCTCCTGCCTCAGCCTCCCAAGTCGCTGGGACTCCAGGCACGCACTACCATTCTCGACTGATTTTTGTACTTTTAGTAGAGACGTGGTTTGTCATGTTGGCCAGCCTGGTCTCGAACTCCTGACCTCCTCGGGTGATCCACCTGTCTTGGCCTCCCAAAGTGCTGGGATTACAGGCGTGAGCCATCACACCTGGCCTCTTTATTTTTATTTTATTCTTTGAGATGGAGTTTTGCTCTTGTTGCCCAGGCTGAAGTGCAATGGCGCCATCTTGGCTCACTGCAACCTCTACCTCCCAGGTTTAAGCAATTCTCCTAACTCAGCCTCTCGAGTAGCTGAGATATAGGCACCCACCACCACGTCCAGTAACACTTTGTATTTTTAGTAGAGATGGGGTTTTGCCATATTGGCCAGGCTGGTCTTGAACTCCTGACCTCAAGTGATCCACCCACCTCAGAGTCCCAGAGTGCTGGGATTACAGGTGTGAGCCACCGTGTCCAGCCAATTTTTGTATTTTTTTGTACAGATGGGGTTTCACCATGTTGCCCAGGCTGATCTAGAACTAATGGGCTCAAGTGATCCACCCACCTTGGCCTCCCAAAGTGTTGGGATTACAGTCATGAGCCACTGTGCCTGGCCACCGTGCCTGGCCAGATTATGTTTATAACATATGATGTTGCTGGTACTTTAATTGCTTCAATTTTTTCAAAAAATAAAAATAAAAAAGAAACATATGATGTGTATGTTTTAACAAACAGCACTCTCATAAAATGCCATGTCTCCCACCTGAACATAAGATTACTGGGTCAGGGAGTTTTTTTTTTTTTGCTCTTTTGTTGACTGCTGTTCCCAGTAGGTGCATCAGAAATATTTGTTGCCAGGCAGGGTGGCTCACACCTGTAATCCCAGCACTTTGGGAGGCCAAGATGGGCGGATCGCTTGAAGTCAGGAGTTCGAGACAAGCCTGGCCAACATGGCGAAACCTTGTCTTTACTAAAAATGCAAAAATAACCCAAAAACACCAGCCAGGTGTGGTGGCACATGCCTGTATTCCCAGCTACTCAGGAGGCTGAGGCGCAAGAATCCCTTGAACCTGGGAGGCGGAGGTTGCAGTGAGCTGAGATTGCACCACTGCACTCCAGCCTGGGGGGAGACAAAGTGCCACTGTTTCAAACAAACAAACCAAAAAGTTTGTTGAGGGAATGAAGGGCTCCCCTATCCTGTTGTCGAGCTGCTGGTTACACATACACACACACACGCACACACCCCACACATCCACACATGTACACAAACATCTTTCAATGAAGGTGTATATCATTTGTGCAGGCAGGCACACAGAAACACCCAGGAAAGAGTGAAAACTGGAAAACTGAATAGAAGACTGGGCCCAACCCTGGAAGGCAGGAACAAACTGGACCTTGCTGGTTCCCCCTGCCAGAGAGGACAGCAATCTACAGAGGCAGGGTAGACTCAGTCCCCTAACGGAGAGAGGGCAGCACCTGAATTCTGGTCTCATCAAGGCAGAGATCCGCTGGGCACAGTGGCTCATGCCTGTCATTCCAGCTCTTGGGGAGGCCAAGGCAGGAGGATTGCTTGAACTCAACAGCTCAAGACTAGCCTGGGCAACATAGCAAGCCCCCATCTCTACAAAAAATTTCAAAAAATTAGCCAGACATGGTGGCACATCTGTAGTCCCAGGTACTCTGGAGGCTGAGGCAGGAGCTTGAGGCTCCTGTGTGCTATGATTGCGCCACCGCACTCTGGCCTGGATGACAGAGCAAGATCCCGTCTCAAAGAAAGAAAAGAAAAACGGAGAGACCAATTTTGTTTTTGGGACAGGGTATTGCACTTAGTGGGAATTTCATAATTTGTTGGTTGGACATACAGTAGGCACTTTTTTCTTTTCTTTTTTTTGAGGTGAGGTTTTGCTCTTGTTGCCCAGGCTGGAGTGCAGTGGCTCGGTCTTGGCTCACGGCAGCCTCCACCTCCCGGGTTTAAGCGATTCTCCTGCCTCAGCCTCCCACGTAGCTGGAATTACAGGCATGCGCCCCCATGCTTGGCTAATTTTTGACGGGGTTTCTCCATGTAGGCCAGGCTGGTCTCAAACTCCCAACTTCAAGTGATAGACCAGCCTCAGCCTCCCAAAATGCCGGCATTACAGGCGTGAGCCACCCAGTTGGGCCCACAGTAGGCGCTTAATGCCTGATTGCAGCGTTGACACCTAGTAGGTACTTCCAAGGTTCTTTGTTGAGTCAATAAAGGTAACCTCGTGTTTTCTTCGAAGTCCAGAGTCCCAGGGGTGAGCCCAGAGTTAATCTGGAATTGAAGATAGTTGTTTCAGGTTGAGGCCACCTGATCAAGATCACTGTGATGTCACTAGGCCGGCGTTACGTCTCGCGCGGGCCGGTTCTCACGGGTGGGGGCTGGGAGGGGCCGAGCGAGAGGTGGGGGGGCGGACAAAGGGGCCCTCGGTGCAGCTCCTGCCAGCCCCCAAGTGCGCCCGGGCCAGCCGGCCGGCCACATCTGGAATTCATTGCAGCCGCAGCCGGAAAGAGGAGAGGAGGGCGGGGCGAGAGGGGGGCAGAAGCGGTGGCTTTCCCCGCCCCCACCTCTGTCCCTGGTCCCAGCCCCGGGACGCTGCCGAGCCCGGCGGGCAACCCTAGCCCCAGCCGCGGCCGCCCCGGGGACGCAGACGCCAAGGCCCCTCCGGCCAGGGCAGGGAGCCGGGCCGGCCGAGCCAGGTGAGCGCGCGTGGGGAGGAGGAGGCAGAAAGGGCGCGCCCCAGTCCCCTGAGGTCCCGGGATCCGAGCTGCTGGGCCCGATCGGGGGGCTGGGGCGCGCACGCGCCGCGCGGGTTCCTGCTGCACCGAGCGGGTGGTCACGGTGCGCCCTCTCCACGACTCCCGGCAGCCCCCACTGTCTCGGCCGCGAACCCCCAGACTCCGCTCCCCGCCTTTCTCAGAGGCAGGAAGTTGGCGCCAGGGAGAGGGCAGAATCCGAGCGCTTTCGACTGGAGTCTTTGGGAGGCAGGACGCTGTGCCCAGCGACTGGGGTTTTGGGGCGCGTGTTTGGGGGAGGGGTGCAGCACCCCTCCTGGCTTAGTCCGGTTATGGCGAGGGCAAAAGGAGGTGCGTGCTGGGGAGCCTCCAAGCCAAGGGGCGGGACCCCCGGGAAGGGCGGTCGCACTTCGGGCTTTCTGCCTCTGTTTCCCCAAGTTGTTTGCCTCCCCCAGACTCCCGCGGGGGCGTGGCTTTCTTTTGGAAGGAAAAGGAAAGTCACTGTGTGGCTCAGGCGCCTCCTATTTCAATTCCGGCTCAGGGATGGAGCGGGGGTGAAGGCGTGCGTGGCGCGGACCCCGCGAGTCCGCGGGCCCGGCGGAGAGTCGGAACTCGCCCCCTTCTCCGGCACGGGTTGACTCACCCGGGGATTTCCACCCCCTCCTCTGTCTCTGCCCTTGTCTGATGCTCCGGGCACCACGCGCTGAGCCCACGGTCCCCCGCGTGGGGCCACTCGGGCAGGCGCGGAACTCGGGGTGCAGCAGCTGCTGGGATCTGGTCCCCCACCCCCAGTCGTCCCAGAATCTCGAGGCGGGACCCCGGGAGGAACGGAGAGGAATCCCTCCAGTCCAACTTGGAGACGTGGGGGTCCCGCGCGTGTGGCGGCCTGGGGTCGAGGGGAGAGGAGGCGTGGCTCCAGTGCCAGCGAGTGTGGATACCGCGCATTCCTAGGCCAGATAAGGAGGCCGAGAGTGCGGGCCGGCGCGGGGGCGGGGCCGGCTGTCGTCTCCATGGAGACACGCTGGGCTTTGCCTGGTTGTTGGTGCTGGTGGTTGTGGTGGTGGTGGTGGGGCGCTGCCCAGGGACCAGAGGTGTCTCCAGACTCCTTTGTTGTTGTTTGGGTCTGGGCTGAGCTTAGGAGCTTCCACCCTTGGGAACCCACTAGGGGTCTCCTTTGTTGGTTCATTCATTCATTCATTCATTCATTTGCCTCCACACGTTTTCTGAGGGCTCTCTTTGTGCCAGTCATCCCTGTAGGGGCTGATAACGGACTTGCTTCTTGGCCTGCCGCATTGACATTCTAGGTGGAAGGCCAGACAGAAAAGGAGAATACCATGATAGTTTCCGATAGTGGCAAGTGCTGTGCAGATAATAAAACAAAATTCTGCGGTTAGGAAAGGCTCCGAGACGGCCGCTACGGTAGACTGGGAGTCAGGGGAGTCCCCTCTGAGGGAGTGACCTTTAAATAGAAACCTGAAAGATGGGGAGACAGTCATTCAAAGATTTGGGGAAGAGTCAGGGGTGATGGTGCACGCCTGTAATCCCAGCACTTTCAGAGGCCGAGGCAGGCGAATCACCTGAGATTAGGAGTTCCAGACCAGCCTGGCCAACAGGGTGAAACCCTGTCTCTACTAAAAATGCAAATATTAACCAGGCATGGTGGTACATGCCTGTAATCCCAGCTACTCAGGAGGCTGAGGCAGGAGAATTGCTTGAACCCAGGAGGCAGAGGTTGCAGTGAGCCTAGACTGTTTCATTGCACTCCATCCTGGGCAACAGAGAGAGACTCTGTATCAAAAAAAAAAAGAAAGATTTTGGGGAAGGGTGTGCCCCAAGAAGAACAGCAAGGGCAAAGGCTTGGAGTAGGGGTGGGGGTGGCATGAGGAAGCTTTGAGTGGTTGGAGTGGAATGGCTCTGGGGGAGGGTGGGAGGAGGCTTCGTGGGCAGGGGCCATGCTACTTGGGGTATAGGGAGCCATGGAAGAATTTGGAGTCATGGAGTGACATGGAGTTATAAGTTTAAAAGCTCCCCCTGGCTGCTTGGTAGGGAACAGCAGGGTCGGGGACCCTGACAGCCACAGGGAAACCAAAAGGTAGGGTGGCTGCCAGACGCGGTGGCTCACACCTGTAATCCCAGCACTTTGGGAGGCCGAGATGGCGGGTCGCCTGAGGTCGGGAGTTTGAGACCAGCCTGACCAACATGGAGAAACTGGTCTCTACTAAAAATACGAAATTAGCCTGGCATGGTGGCACATGCAAAAATCGCTTGAACTTGGGAGGCAGAGGTTGCGGTGAGCCGAGATGGCGCCACTGTACTCCAGCCTGGGCGACAGAGCGCAACTCCTTCTCTGGGGGACCAGGGGGAAACTGTAACCACAGCGCCTGCCTCTCTGGAACTGGGAGGGGGTGGAGAGGAGCTCGGAAGCCACTGAGGCTTCCTCTAGGCTTCCCCTCTCCTAATCTCCAGCCAAACACTCGTCTTCCCTTCCTTCCAAAGCCCGTTGCTTGTCCCTCCTGTTCCATTTGAGTCAGGATGGCCTTGGTGAAGGTGACCTGGAGACAGGCTCTGTCTCCTTCTCAAAACCTGGTAGTCTGACACAGGGAGGGGACACAGGCCAGGCCACCATCCACCTAGAGGGTGACTCTTCCGCCAGCTCCAACCTCAGCGCCTGCTTCCTCTTTCTGGGAAGTGTCAACCGCCTAAGTACTTGCCTCAGTAAAGTCCTAGTGGTTAAAATGAGGCTTGGCTAGAATGTGGACCTCAGTTTCCCCTTCTCTAGGAGAGCTGCCTCTCCTTCTGTGGATGCCTTAGCCTCCCGGGGCTGCATAACGTGAGAGCGCAGCGCCCCCAGTCTTCCTCTCAGGGAAGAAGACAGACTTTTTGGTCAGTCCCTGGGGTGCAAGAGCTGAGCACATTTATTTGTTTTGGGACAGAGTCTGGCTCTGTTGCCCAGGCATGATCTCAGCTCACTGCAACCTCTGCCTCCTGGGTTCAAGTAATTATCCTGCCTCAGTCTCTCAAGTAGCTGGGATTACAGACGTGCACCACTATGCCTGGCTATCTTTTTTTTTTTTTTCTGTATTTTTAGTAGAGGGGCTGGGTTTCACCATGTTAGCCAGGCTGGTCTCGAACTCATGACCTCAGGTGATCTGCCCACCTCGGCCTCCCAGAGTGCTGGGATTACAGCCGTGAGCCACCGCGCCCGGCCTGAATACATGTCTTATTTCTCCAGGAAGCCACAGTAAACCTTTTGGTGAGCGGCAGAGGGGAGGGCTGCACTGGCGAGTGTGACTCCCAGGCCTGCAAAGGGACCTTGATTCTCACTTATGAACTCCAGGAGGGGCTCAGCAGGCCAGGGCAGGCTGGGGGCGTCTGGTCGGGGTGACCCAGCGGTCAGGCCCAGTTCAAACTCCCTCTAGGGACGTCCACACAGCATTAACTCTATCCTTGGAAAGCGCCGAGCTCCCGTTGCCTTTAAAGGTGACCCCATCAGTAGGGCTGGCCGTAGAGCGCCCTCAATTGGACCAATCAGAGGCCGAAGATGGAAAGCGCAGGCCAATAGGCAAATCGCTCAGGGCCCTGGGATTGAAAATGAGCCAATCAGGACGAGGGCTTTTTCCGGACCGACGGCCGCGTCTGATCTGGCTGCAGTCTGGGCCCAAGCCTGCCTGGGACTGGCTGCAGCGTGCAGAGGGCATCAAGATGCCTGGGGCTCTGTCCAGCAAGGAAACAAGGGGCCTCTGTGTGGCGATCTGGGAGGGGCAGCAGTCCCCGGGGACGTGCACAAGCTCTTGTCTGTTCCCAAACTAGGACGGATGTCCCTCCGCCCTTGGGAGAGCAGCTGCCTCTGGCCAGCCAGGGGCCAGAATGCCCTTTGGAGGGGGCGGCCAGGGACTGCGATGGCTGGGTGACTCCGGAAGCCCCCATCACTCCTGGAATCAGGAGAACTGGCCTAACCAGAATTTTCTGGAAGGGTGCACATACTCCTTGCCAGATGTGTTTCTAGGGGCCTGGGGAGGACTCCCCCTATTCTCCCCGCTCCCTGCCATTTAGCTACGGGCTGGAACTTCCTCCCTCTCCCTTCATGAAAGGCATACACTGCACCGGCTCTTCTGACACCCCCTAATCCTACCCCCAAGCTGGGGGAAGGCCATGGTGTCTGCCTCTCATCCTCTCTGCCCAAAAGCGCCTCTTCCCGCCCTTTGCCTGCCCCTCCCCCCACAGCTCAGTTTTCCTTGGTGGTGGTGGGGGTGACTCAGGCTTTCATGGAACAAATGTCTTACCCCCTCCCAGCGAGGCTGCACGCCCCTTCACGGCTCACGTGGCTTCAGCACATCGGCCCCATCCTCCCAGCCAGGACCTCCCAGTTTGGGTCTCTCCCATCCTGACCCCCCTCCCTTCCTCACACCGGATGTGACTGCAGTGAGGACTCCGCCCTCTTTGTCCGGGAGGCCTCACATCTGGATTTCATCCTGGCTGGGGAGGGGGTGCCAGGCCCTGCCCATCCCCATGGGACCTTCTGTCCCAGGGCAGAGCAAGATGGTGCTGATGAGAACAGGCTGCTGGAGATCACGCCTGATTGGCGTACAGCCCTTCCCTTCCCAAAGGATTGCAGGGAAGAGGGGAACTAGTAACATGAGCCAGTGTTTGTTGAGTGCTTACTGTGAGCTAAACGTGCCTCATGCATCATTTAAAAGGATTTTCCCAACACCCCACAAAGTGGGCTTTCTTCTCTCCATTGCACAGACGAGGACGCTCAGGCTGAGCCAGCGTCTAGGGACTTGGCCAGTGTTTCAGAGGTGGAATGGGAGCAAACTCTGGATTGCCTCCAAGGTCTACGTCCTTGAAGATGGTGTGACCTCTGGGATGTTTGAACCTCAGGGCCACCCTGGTGTCTCCCCAAGACCTTATCTTGGGAGCACCCATGGCCTCAAGGCTTAGACTCAGCCTGAAATCCAGGGTTAGTGGGTGGTAATGAATCAGCAGGCGTAGGAGCTATCAGTGGTGACCCAGGTCAGCATGAGGCCCCAGGTGCCTGTGTGTTCCAGAAAAGAGATCATCCAGGCCCGACCTAGGGCTTGCTTTCTGGGTAGCTGGGCAGGGTTTCTGGAAGTCCACATATTTTTCTTTTATCTTTTCTTTTTTTTTTGAGACAGAGTTTCACTCTTGTTGCCCAGGCTGGAGTGCAGTGGTGTGATTTTGGCTCACCACAACCTCTACCTCCTGGGTTCAAGCAATGCTCCTGCCTCAGCCTCCCAAGTAGCTGGAATTACAGGCATGTGCCACCATGCCCAGCTAATTTTTGTATTTTTAGTAGAGACTGGGTTTCACCATGTTGGCCAATCTGATCTCAAACTCCTAACCTCGTGACCCACCCGCCTTGGCCTCCCCAAGAGCTGGAATTACAGGCGTGAGCCACCGTGCCTGGCCCCACATTATATTTTTCATGCAATTTGGGGGATCTTCTGTCTCTTTGAAAGCGTGTAGCTACTCAGGAGGCTGAGGTGGGAGGATCACTTGAGCCCAGGAGTTGAGTCAACTGTGAGCTATGATCATGCCACTGCACTCCAGCCTGGGTAACAGAGCAAGGCCCTATCTCTAGAAAATAATAATGAAAATTAAAATAGGCAAGGCGTCATGGCTCATGCCTGTAATCTTATTGCTTTGAGAAGCCAAGGAGAATTGCCTGAGGCCAGGAGTTCAGGACCAGCCTGGACAACACAGTGAGACCCAATCACTACAAAAACAAAAATCAGCCAGGTGTGGTGGCATGTGCTTGTAGCTGAAGCTGAGGTGGGAGGCTGAAGTGAGAGGATCATTTGAGCCCAGGAGTTTAAGGCTACAGGTAGCTATGACTGTGCCACAGCGCTGAAGCCTCAATGACAGAGCAAGACCTTGTCTCGAAAGAATAGATAAATAAAATAAATAAGAAAGCGTGTAGCGTAGGGCTTACAGGGGCTGCAGAGCCAGTCTCTCTGGCCCTGCTACCGGTTAGATTTGAGACTTTAGGAAAGTGAATTAACTTCTCTGGGTTGCCTGTCTGTAAGTGGGGATGATGATGATTCTGAATTCCTGTGGCCATGCCGCGACGATGAACAGAATGGGAAACTGAGTCTCAGCCCATCCGAGGCCAGAGCCCAAGGACAGCCACAACTCTGACCTGTTGTCTGTCTGTCTGTCTTCTCTGCAGTTCTGACAGCCCCATGGCCCCAGCGGGCCTCTGAGCCCCACCATGGGCAGCTTGTACTCGGAGTACCTGAACCCCAACAAGGTCCAGGAACACTATAATTATACCAAGGAGACGCTGGAAACGCAGCAGACGAGCTCCCGCCAGGTGGCTTCGGCCTTCATCGTCATCCTCTGTTGTGCCATCGTGGTGGAAAACCTGCTGGTGCTCATCGCGGTGGCCCGTAACAGCAAGTTCCACTCGGCCATGTACCTGTTCCTGGGGAACCTGGCCGCCTCCGATCTGCTGGCAGGCGTGGCCTTCGTAGCCAATACCCTGCTCTCCGGCTCTGTCACGCTGAGGCTGACACCCGTGCAGTGGTTTGCCCGGGAGGGCTCCGCCTTCATCACGCTCTCCGCCTCCGTCTTCAGCCTCCTGGCCATCGCCATCGAGCGCCACGTGGCCATTGCCAAGGTCAAGCTGTACGGCAGCGACAAGAGCTGCCGCATGCTGCTGCTCATCGGGGCTTCGTGGCTCCTCTCGCTGGTCCTCGGTGGCCTGCCCATTCTTGGCTGGAACTGCCTGGGCCACCTCGAGGCCTGCTCTACCGTCCTGCCTCTCTACGCCAAGCATTACGTGCTGTGCGTGGTGACCATCTTCTCCATCATCCTGTTGACCATCGTGGCGCTGTATGTGCGCATCTACTGCGTGGTCCGCTCAAGCCACGCTGATGTGGCCGGCCCGCAGACGCTAGCCCTGCTCAAGACAGTCACCATCGTGCTGGGCGTCTTTATCGTCTGCTGGCTGCCTGCCTTCGGCATCCTCCTCCTGGACTATGCCTGTCCCGTCCGCTCCTGCACGATCCTCTACAAAGCCCACTACTTTTTCGCCTTCGCCACCCTGAATTCGCTGCTCAACCCCGTCATCTACACGTGGCGCAGCCGGGACCTGCGGCGGGAGGTGCTTCGGCCGCTGCAGTGCTGGCGGCGGGGGGTGGGGGTGCAGGGACGCAGGCGGGCCGGGACCCCGGGCCACCGCCTCCTGCCACTCCGCAGCTCCAGCTCCCTGGAGAGAGGCATGCAAATGCCCACATCGCCCACGTTTCTGGAGGGCAACACGGTGGTCTGAGGGGCGAGTGGAACAACAACCAGGCCAGGGGACAGAGGGGTTCATGGAGAGGCCACTGGGTGACCCCAGTCAGAGACGAGGGGCTGCCGAGCCAGATGCCCCACCCCACAGACCTGGGTGATGTTACAAGTATTTCACACCTGGAAAGGCCAGATAAGGCACTGACTAGTCACATAGCAGTGGGGTCCTGAAGGCCAGTGTGGTGGCCAATGTGACTCCTTTAGAACTGGATCCTGGGGAGGCCAGGGCAGGGCACCTGTGAAGAGCCAGGGTGACGGCAGCTAGAATTTAGGGGAGCTCAGGGCAGGAGCACTTTACTACCAGGTACAAAGGATTTCTCCTTTCTTTTCTCCTTCCTTCCCTCCCTCCCTCCCTCCTTCCTTCCCTCCCTCCCTCCTTCCTCTCTCCCTCCCTCCCTCCTTCCTTCCTCCCTCCCTCTTTCTCTTTCTTTCTTTCTTATCTTGCTATGTTGCCCAGGCTGGAACTCAGTGGAGAGGTCTCAGCTCACTGCAACCCCTGCCTCCTGGGTTCAAGTGATTTTGCTGCCTCCACTTCCCAAGTAACTGGGATTACAGGCGCCCGCCACCATGCCCAGCAAATTTTTTTTTGTATTTTTAGTAGAGACAGGGTTTCACCATGTTGGCCAGGCTGGTCTCGAACTCCTGACCTCGTGATCTGCCTGCCTTGGCCTCCCAAAGTGCTAGGATTACAGGCGTGAGCCACCACGCCTGGGGGTACAAAGAATTACCACGTTTTCCTTTCTGGCCCCCATCCCTGTACTGATGTCTCCTCTTCGAATGTATCCCTCCTGCCACCTTCTCTGGGTAATTTCATGCCACTTCGGAACCACCGTCCCGAAGAGCGAGAGGCCTCCTCCCTGACCCTCCGGAGCCCAAATCCACAGCTTCCCCAAATTTCATCAGCTTCCATTTCGGACTTCTTCCCTTCTCTCTGAGTCTCAGAAACCACAGCTAGAAGTGGAAAGGGGACGGCAGCTGAGGCCCATTCCTCATTCTCAGAACTCATTGATCGATTGCACTATCTGGGGCACAGAGGAATTACCAAAGGTGGGAAAATCAGTTTGGGGGTACCGTGGAGGGCTTTGGGACTTTGATGTGGGGCAGGGTGCAACTTGAGAAAATTCTGGGGGGTCAGTGTTTGCACAGACATCCCCTTTTGAGAAACAGCCACCCTTAAGCTATTCTCAGCTCCACACCTGCAGCCTCAGCTGAAGTACCTGGTCTCCCAAGCAAGGCAGAGCGAAGTCTTGAGCCTGAACCCTGCTGTGTCTTCTTTCGAGATTTTTCTTTTCTTTTATTTCTTTCCAGATTTTTTTTTTTTTTTTTTTTTTTGAGACAGTTTCAAGATTTTTGTTTTGTTTATTTGAGACAGAATCTCGCTGTTGCCCAGGCTGGAGTGTAACAGCACAATCTCAGCTCACTGCAACCTCTGCCTCCCAGGTTCAAGCAATTCTCCTGCCTCAGCCTCTTGAATAGCTGGGACTACAGGTGCCTGTCACCACGCATGGCTAATTTTTGTATTTTTAGTAGAGACGGGGTTTCACTATGTTGGCCAGGCTGGTCTCAGACTCCTGACTTCGTGATCCGCCCACCTCAGCCTCCCAAAGTGCTGGGATTACAGGAGTTAGCCACCACGCCCAACCTTCTTCTTTCAAGTTGTATTGAATGGAGCATGGGAGTGGTGGTGACTAGGGACATTTCCTGGGGACACTCTCCCCTAACCTGCCCCAGAAGGACTTCACTAAACCCTGTGGATAATGGAAGGTTTGTTACGGTACAAACGTATATTTATGTGTGTCTGTGTGTGTACATAGGTGTGATGTTTGACCCCCCTTCCCCATCACGTTTCCCCTGGAATGAATGCTGTCCTGTCTTCTCAAGTTCGTGTTGAAGCTGCCAAAGTTGGGGGGATCTGGTCCTGCCCAGACCCCTTTGGAATTACTAGCCCATCCCCCCACAGGAGAGCTGGGGTGTAGCTCACCTTGGGGGTAGAAAACCTCATGCCTCAAAGTAATTTCTTGTGAATGCGAAGGCTGGGGAAGCAGGTCTTTGGGGGGCAAGGAGCCAGTCAGGGGCTTGTCTCCCCTCATAGAACTCCCCAGACGCACCCCCCTACCCCAATGCCTGAGACCCAGATCTAGGCTAATAAACGGTTCAGTTTCTCTTTCTGGTGGTTGGTGTGTCTTTTCAGGCTTAAGGGAACAATTTCCCCCAGGAGTGCCCCATGACCGGGCTGGATGGAATGGGGAGAGGGTGGCTGCCCAGGTAACTCATGCTTTGCCAACCTTCCCTTTCTGCTCCCCTGACACCCTTAACCCGGCCTGAGCCAGGGGAAAACAGAGGTCAACCGGGATCTTTCCCAGGGGCAGCTCTCTTGCCCCTTCCGGGAATTAACTAGACCTGGGATCTCCCTGCTTTCCCTGAAACAGACAGCCTGGCTGGTGGAGGGAGGCTCCTTCTTCCTCTCAGTTTTATGTGCCTACCGAGGGAGCTGGAGAGATGGTTTGAGGGGGATACGAAGAACCCAGATACCCACCCTGGGACTCAGTGTTCTCAAAAGTAATGGCTGATCTTCACCAAGCACTTTCTAGGCATGAAGACCTGACTGCTCGGGAGGTGGAAGTTATTATAAACTCTATGGAGGTGTGAGTTCAGAGACGTCAAGCAAACTGCTCAGAGTCACACAGTGCTAATTGGAGCAACGCCTGTCTGGATTTGAATCCAAGCAGGCTGACTCCAGACTACACCAGATCCACCACTGGGCTAGAGAGAGGCCACTCAGCCGAGTGTGGTGGCTCATTCCTATTATCCCAGCACTTTGGGAGGCTGAGGTGGGCGGATCACTTTAGGTCAGGAGTTTGAGACCAGCCTGGCCAACATGGTGAAACCTCGTCTCTGCAAAAAATACAAAAATTAGCTGGGTGTGGTGTGATGTTTGACCTGTAGTCCCAGCTACTTGGGAGACTGAGCAGGAGAATCGCTTGAATCAGGGAGGTTGAGGTTGAGGTTGCAGTGAGCTGGAATTGCGCCACTGCACTCCAGTCTGGGTGACAAAGCAAGACTCTGCCTCAAAAAAAAGGGAGAGAGAGGCCACCCAGCCCCCTCTTTGCAATGGAAGGAGGAGCCACGAGGTTCATTGGGAACTAGGAGAAGCCAAGATGGGTTGCAGCTGGGGTGGGTCTCCAGCAGCTCCCTACACTCTTCTGTCTGCAGGCAGACGGCTCAGCGGCTCCTTTGAAGACAGGTTTGGAGCTTTTTTTTTTTTTTTGAGACAAGGCCTTGCTCTGTCACATAGGCTGTAGTGCAGTTGGTGCCATCATGGCTTACTTCAGCCTCCCAAGTAGCTGGGACCACAGACGGGCACCACCACGCCTGGCTAATTTTTGTGTATATATATATTTTTTTATTTTGTTTTGTTTTGTTTGTTTGTTTTTTGTAGAGAGAGGGGTCTCTCTATGTTTCCCAGGCTGGTCTCGAACTCCTGGGCTCAAGCGATCCTCCCACCTCCACCTGGGTCTCCCAGAATACTGGGATTTCAGGCATGAACCCTTTGATGGAGGACCCCAGGCCCCCAAGCTGGAGCCCCACACAGCAACACCAGCTCAAAGACTAGGACAGCCAGTGGGAGAGAAGGCAGATGGCAGAGGCTGAGGGCCTGCAACCCCCATCGGAATTCCCCTTCTCTAGCAGTTGAGAAAACAACCTCTGTTTGGAAACCTGAACCCTCGATGGGATGGGGGGCAGGGTGGGGGAAAGAGGCACAGGCCAGGCCAGGGCCAGTAGATTTTCCCCAAGTACCCACAGGCTTCTCCATTTCCGCCTTCAGGATTCTGCTCAAATGCTGCCTCCTCAGAGAGGCCCTCCCTGGCCACCCCCTCTTATCGCCTGGTGGTATAGTATTAGGTTGATGCCAAAGTTATTAAAAGCATTACTTTTAATGGCAAAAACCAGTAACTTTTTTTTTTTTTTTTTTTTTTGGAGACAGGTTTCGCTCCTGTTGCCCAGGCTAGAGGGCAATGGCACCACCTCAGCTCACCAAAACCTCCACCTCCCAGGTTCAAGTGCTTCTCCTGCCTCAGCCTCCCGAACAGCTGGGATTAAAGGCGCCTGCCACCACTCCCGGTTAATTTTATATTTTTAGTAGAGATGGGGTTTCTCTATGTTGGTCAGGTTGGTCTTGAACTCCCAACCACAGGTGATCCGCCCGCCTCAGCCTCCCAAAGTGCTGAGATTAGAGATTACAGGTGTGAGCCACCACCTTGCCTGGCTATCTATAGCTCTCTCACATCTTTTGTTTTTTGATGCAGGGTCTGGCTGTGTCACCCATACTGGAGAGCAGTGGCGTAATCACAGCTCACTGCAGCCTTGACCTCCAGGGCTGAAGCCATCCTCCCACCTCAGTCTCCCAAGTAGGTGGAACTATAGGCATGTGCCAATGCGCTGGCTACTTTTTTGTTTTTTTTTTGAAATGGACTCTAGCTCGGTCGTCCAGGCTGGAGTGCAGTGGCCCAATCTCGGGTCACTGCAAACTCCGCCTCTCGGGTTCAAGTGATTCTCCTGCCTCAGCCTCCGAGTAGCTGGGACTACAGGCGCACGCCACCACACCCAGCTAATTTTTGTGTTTTTAGTAGAGACAGGGTTTCACCATATTGTCCAGGCTGATCTCAAACTCCTGACTTTGTGATCCGCCCGCCTCCCAAAGTGCTGGGATTACAGGCGTGAGCCACCGTGCCCGGCCCCAGCCACTTTTTTGTATCTTTTGTAGTGACAGCATTTCACCATATTGCCCAGGCTGGTCTCAGACTCCTGGCCTCAAGTGCTCTCCCACCTTAGCCTCCCAAAGTGTTGTGATTACAGGCATGAGCCACCACACCCAGCTATCTTTAGCATATTAAACACTACTTGGCATGTTCCCACCCCAGGGCCTTTGTACCTGCTGTTCCCTCCGCCTGGAATGTTTACACACAGTAGGTGCTCAATAAATGTGTTTGTGGAATAAATAAACCAAAAGCAAATGATGGTCATTTTAGTGAGTGTTAAGTGCTAGGAAGAAAATAAAACAGGGTCAGGCACGGTGGCTCACGCCTGTAATCCCAGCATTTTGGGAGGCCGAGGCAGGTGGATCACCTGAGGTCAGGAGTTCGAAACCAGCCTGGCCAGCATGGTGAAACCCTGTCTCTACTAAAAATACAAAATTAGCTGGGCGTGGTGGCGGGTGCCTGTAATCACAGCTACTTGGGAGGCTAAGGTTGGAAAATTGCTTGAACCTGGGAGGCAGAGGTTGCAGTGAGCCGAGATCACACCATTGCACTCCAGCCTGGGCAAAAAGAGCAAAACTCCATCTCAAAAAAAAAAAAGAAAAGAAAATAGGGCCAGGCATGGTGGCTCATGCCTGTAATCATAGCCCTTTGGGAGGCCAAGGCGGGAGAATCACTTGGGGCCAGGAGTTTGAGATGAGCCTGGGCAACATGGTGAGACCCCATCTCTAAAAATAAGCAAATAAATACATAATTGCCCTGGTGTGGTGGTACATGTCTATAGTCCTGGCCACTCTGGAGGCTGAGGTGTGAGAATCCTTTGACCCCAGGAGATCGAGCTACAGTGAGCTGTGGACATGCCACTGCACTCCAGCCTGGACAACAGAGTGAGACCCTATTCCAAAGAATAAAAAATCCAGTGTCTGCTCATGTGCCGGGCACTGTTGGAATCACTTGACATCTGTGAACTTCTGGAATTCTCGTAATAACCCAGTAGAGTAGGTGCTATTATCTGCTTTTTGACAGATAAGGAAACCAAGGCACAGAGAGGTTAAGTAATCTACCCAAGGTCAAGTAGCATGGGAGTTAAGGGGCCAGGATTGGAACCCAGGCAGTTATTGAAGACCACAATCATATCTTTTTACAAAATTTTCAGCCAAGCCTTGTGGCTCTCGCCGTAATCCCTGCACTTTGGGAGGCCGAGGCAGGTGGATCACCTGAGGTCAGGAGTTCGAGGCCAGCCTGGCCAGCATGATAAAACACCGTCTCTATTAAAAATACAAAAAATTAGCCGGGCATGGTGGTGTGCCCCTGTAATGCCAGCTACTCAGGAGGCTGAGGCAGGAGAATGGCTTGAACCTGGGAGGCAGAGGTTGCAGTGAGCCAAGACCAAACCACTGCACTCCAGCCTGGGCAATAAGCGCAAAACTCTGTCTCAAATAAAACAAAACAAATTTTTTTTCATTTATTTATTTATTTTTGGATATGGAGTCTTAACTCTGTCACCCAGGCTGGAGTGCAGTGGTGTGATCTGGGCTCACTGCAACCTCCATCTCCCAGGTTCAAGTGCTTCTGCCACAGCTTCCCTAGTAGTTTTGATTACAGGCACGTGCCACCATGCCCAGCTAATAAATATATATATTGATACACAGTTTTGCTCCTGTTGCCTGGGCTGGAGAGCAATGGCGCAGTCTTGGCTCACTGCAGCCTCCAATTCCCAGGTTCAAATGCTTCTCCTGCCCCATCCTCCAGAGTAGCTGGGATTACAGGCGCCGCCATGCCTGGGTAATTTTTCGTATTTTTAGTAGAGACGGAGTTTCACCATGTTGGCCAGACTGATATTGAACTCCCGACCTCAGGTGATCCACCCGCCTCGGCTTCCCAAAGTGCTGGGATTACAGGTGTGAGCCACCGCCCCTGGCCCACAATCATAGCTGATCTTCCTCAATATCTGGGTCTGAAGATTCTTTGTTGATATCTCTCAAATCTTGGAGTCCAGATTAGAGTGATCCTTCTGGCAGGAAACACAAGATGACTTTCACCTCCTTCTTCCCCTAGGGAGGCTGTTGCGTATTGGAGAGCAACAAAGGAATGAACTGGAAGAACCTGCTCAAATGTGAATTCTCAAGCTCTGTAATCAGAGATTCTGACTAAGTAGGTCTGGAATGAATCTGGAAATGTGTGTTTCTCACCAGGAACCCCTGGTAGTTAAACAATATGTATTCCTTGCACTATATTGTGTTTTGTTGTTGTTTTGGAGACAGGGTGTCACTCTGCCACCCAGGCTGGAGTGCAGTGGCACCATCTCAGCTCACCACAGCCTCAACCTCCCAGACTCAAGCAATTCTCTTGCCTCAGCCTCCTGAGAAGCTGGGAACTATAGGCGCTCACCACCAAGCCTGACTACTTTTTAAATCTTTTATTTGTAGTGATGAGCTTTTGCCATGTTCCCTAAGCTGGCCTCAAACTCTTGGGCTCAAGCAATCCTCCTACCTCGGCTTCCCAAAGTGCTGAGATTACAGGCGTGAGCCACCGTGCCCGGCCCTTGAACTATATTCTAAGAAGCATTCTAGGCTGGGCACAGTGGCTCACGCCTGTAATTCCTAGCACTTTGGGAGACCAAGGTGGGCAGATCACGAGGTCAAGAGATCAAGACTATCCTGGCCAACATGGTGAAAATCCATCTCTACTAAAAATACAAAAATTAGCTGGGTATGGTGGCACATGCCTGTAGTTTCAGCTACTCGGGAGGCTGAGGCAGGAGAATCGCTTGAACCCGGGATGCAGAGGTTGCAGTGAACTGAGATCATGCCACTGCACTCCAGCCTGGTGACAGAGCAAGACTCCATCTTAACAAAAAAAAAAAAAAAGAAAAAGAAGAAGAAGCATTCTAGACTCCATAATTCAGAGCAGCACTGTCTATGAGCACTACAAATATGACTAATGTGTGCCAAGGACTGAATTTTACATATTATTGAATTTTAATTAACAGAATGATAAATAGCTACATGTGATCATTAGCTACAGTACTGGGCAATGCAATTCTAGATTTCATATTTCTAGTTTCTGCAGCCTCTGAACAACTGTATCTTCTCAGCCGCTGAGTTCTTTTGGCTACCATCTCAACACCTTTTTTTTTTTTCGAGACGTTTTCCTCTTATTGCCCAGGCTAGAGTGCAATGGCACAGTATTGGCTCACTACAACCTCTGTCTCCTAGGTTCAAGTGATGCTCCTGCCTCAGCCTCCCAAGTAGCTGGGATTACAGGCATGTGCCACTATGCCCAGCTAATTTTGTATTTTTAGCAAAGAGGGGGTTTCTCCATGTTGATCAGGCTGGTCTCAAACTCCTGACCTCAGCTGATCCGCCTGCCTTGGCCTCCCAAAGTACTGGGATTACAGGTGTGAGCCACTGTGCCTGGCTGGAATATTTCTTTTAATAATACCAAGATTAGAGTCAGCTGGAAATGACAATAAATACAATATATCCATGACTTAAATGAGAGATAAATTGATGATTAGTGAGTTAAATGAGAGAAAAGGACAAATGCCCACCTCACCTGTCCTGTATAGGTTCCTATCTATCTATCCTTCCACCTATTTAAATACTTTACTGAGTTTTCTATAAACAAGGCATTCTCTCCATTTTTTTTTTTTTTTTTTTTTGAGGCAGAGTCTTGCTCTGTTGTCCAGGCTGGAGTGCAACGGCAAGATTTTTGGCTCCTGGGTTCAAGCAATTCTCCTGTCTCAGCCTCCTGAGTAGCCTGGGACTACAGGCATGTGCCACCATGTCCAGCTAATTTTTGTATTTTTAGTAGAGACAGGGTTTCACTATATTGGCCAGGCTGGTTTCGAACCCTTAACCTCAGGTGATCCACCTGCCTCAACCTCCCAAAGTGCTGGGATTACAGATGTGAGCCACTGCACCTGGCCAGAACAAGGCATTCTCTAAACATTATCTCAGTAAATTGATGAAAAGCAGGAAATCTGGAAACCTAATCAGATTTCACCCATTGTCACATCACTGACCTTTATGGCAAAAGAAAATCCAAGATCACTTGTTGCTTCCAATTGTCTTTTCACTAAGATCAATTTCTGAGCCTTTTTGTCTTTTGTGACCTTGATGTTTGAACAAAGTGTAGGTCAGTTATTAGGCAGAATGTCTTTCAACTTGGGTTTTTCTGCTGTTGCCTTATAATTAGATTCTTTTTGGCAAGAAGACCCCAGCCTGCCACCAATTGGACCCATCACTGGTGATATTAATTTTGACCACTTGGCTAAAGTGGTCTCTGCCAGGTGTCTCTGCTATAAAGTTCCTGCTTTCCGGTTTGTGGGAGGTACGTGGAGACTCTGTAAATATCCTGTTACTCATCAGACTTTCACCCTTTCAGCATCTATTCTTGCCTGAATCGATTATTACTCAATGGAATTTTTTTTTTTTTGAGACAGTGTCTCACTCTGTCGCTCAAGCTAGAGTGCAGTGGCATGATCACAGCTCTCTGCAGCCTCGACCTCCCATGCCCAAGTGATTCTCCTGCCTCAGCCTCTCAAGTAGCTGGGGCGACGAAGGCAAGCCAGTATGTCTGGCTAATTTTTGTAAAGCAAGGTTTTGCAGGGCTCTGCCCGTGATGTACAGTCCCTTTCCACAACGTTGGAGATGAAGCTGGGCCTTGCGTCTGCACCTGCATATTCCTACAGCTTCCCAGAGTCCTGTGGACAATGACTGGGGAGAAAAACCATGCAGGAAACACATCTAGGGTAAAATAAATAAATAAATAAAAGAAAGGTTTCGCCATGTTACCTAGGCTGGTCTCCAACTCTTGGGCTCAAGCAATCCACGCACCTTGGACTTCCAAAATCATGGGATTACAAATGTCAGCTACCACACCCAGGCAGCCTCACTGGATATTTGGAAGCAAATCTGAGACCTCAAATCATTTCATTCATAAATAGTCCATTTTTTTTTTAATCTCTAAAAGGTAGCAACACTTAAAAAAAAACAACTATACCTTTTTTAGGCAGGGCATGGTGGCTCGCTCCGTAATGCCAGCACTTTGAGTGGCTGAGGCAGGAAAACAGCTTGAGCACAGAAGTTGGAGACCAACCTGGGCAACATGGTGAAACCCTTTGTCTACAAAAAAAAAAAAAAAAAAAAAAAAAGCTGGGCATGCTGGGGGTGGTGGCATGTGCCTGTAGTCCCAGCTACTCAGGAGGCTAAGGAGGGAGGATTGCTTGAGGCCAGGACTCAGAGGTTGCAGTGAGCCGAGATCATGCCCCTGCACTCCAGCCTGGGTGACAGACTGAGACCCTCATCTGAAAAGCAAAACAAAACAAAAACTAAAAAATTTTTTTTGCAGAACCAAGGTCTCACTACGTTGCTTAGGCTGGTCTGGAACTCCTGGGCTCAAGTGATCCTCCTGCCTTAGCCTCCCAAAGTGCTAGGATTACAGGTGTGAGCCACTGCACCTGGCCTGTCTTTCCATTTTACTGATAACTAAGAATGATGCATCCGGGGGTTCAGATGCCATCTGCCTGACCCTGCCTTTGTAAATTTCCCATTTGGCATTTCCCTAAGGGTTTGATCAACCATAGATAACCATTACCTGGACTCATTGTTTCATTAGCAATCTTCAAAGGGCTTCTGGCTGGGCGTGGTGTGGTCCACGTCTGTAATCCTACCGCTCTGGGAGGCTCAAGCGGGAAGATCGCTTGAGCCCAGGAATTCGAGACTAGCCTGGGCAACACTGTGAGACACCCCCAGCTCTACAAAAAATTTTAAAAATTAGTTGGGTGTGGTATCATGCACCTGTAGTCCCAGCTACTTGGGAGGCCGAAGCGGGAGGATCACTTGAACCCAGGAGTTGGAAGATGCATTGAGCTATGATGGCACCACTGCACTCCAGCCTGGGCAACAGAGTGAGACTGCCTCTCTAAAAACAAACAAACGAATGAAAATCTACAAATGGTTTCTAAACCATCTCTCCATCCTCATATCTAGCCATTTGTTCCCATTTGTCTACGAAGCTGACATACTTGCCCAAAATTCAGACACCCAGTACCACCGTCTTCCCCACTTTTTTGGACAGATATAACTATTCCCAGATAAGACATTCAAAGAAACCCAATGCCACCTCCTTTCCTTGAATGTCTTATCCAGGAATAGTCAAATCTGTCCAAAAAACAAAGGGAAATGAAGTGAGTCAGATGTGATTCATTTTTGTCGGCAATTGTGGTGGCATAACTGTTAAAAGTGCATACTATCAAGTTAGGAAAAGCAGATTTGAATCTTACATCCAACACTCAACAACCCATGTAGACTTCAGGCATGACATATGACAACCGTCAGCTGGCTTCTTCATCTGTAAAATGAGTATGTTACTTTTTTTTGAGGGGGAGGATGGAGTCCTTACTCTTGTCTCCCAGGCTGGAGTGCAGTGGCACAATCTTGGCTCACTGCAACCTCTGCCTCCCAGATTCAAGCGATTCTGCAGCCTCGGCCTCCCAAGTAGCTGGGATTGCAGATGCCTGCCACCATGCCCAGCTAATTTTTGTATTTTTAGTAGAGACGGAGTTTCATTATGTAGCCAGGCTGGTCTCAAACTCCTGGCTTCAAGTGATCCAAGTGTTGGGATTACAGGTGTGAGCCACTGCACCCAGCTCATTACTTTTAATAGCAAAGACTGCAATTACCT
>PVKP010032875.1:0-25517 GCA_004027715.1 Plecturocebus donacophilus | reverse complement strand
CTCCTGGGGAACAGTAACCAGTCATTACTCACGTAAGTACTGGCAAATGGACTTTACCCATATGCCTAAGTCTCCATCTACATTTGTTAGTATGTGTAGATACCTATACAAACTGGGTCGAGGCTTTCCCTTGCAAGACAGAAAAGGCCCAAGAAGTAATAAGAGTCCTGACTAATGAAATAATCCCTAGATTTGGACTCTCTCACTGTCTTCAAAGAAATAATGGCCCCGCCTTCAGAGCTGCAGTAACCCAATGAATTTCCAAAGCCTTAGGAATACAATATCATCTGCACTGTGCTCAGAGGCCTCAGTCCTCAGGAAAAGTTGAAAAAAATGAATGAAATTCTTAAGAGACACTTAAAAAACTGGCACAGGAAACCCTCCTCCCATGGCTCACTCTGTTACCAATAGCATTCTTAAGGGCTCAAAACTCTTCTCAGAAAATAGGACTCAGTCCCTATGAGATGCTTTATGGATGACCCTTTCTTACCAACGATCTTGTATTAGACAAAGAAACAACAGATCTAATAAAAGATATAACCTCCTTGGCTAAGTACCAACAGGCACTTAAGACCTTACCTGAAGGACACCCTAGGGAAAAAGGGAAAGTTATTCTGCCCTTGACATTGATTACTTGTCAAGTGTTTCCCCTCCAATGCTCCCTCCCTACGTCCATCTTGGGAAGAACCATGTACAGTCATTTTGTCTACACCAACAGCAGTTAAGGTGGGAACTGACTCATGGATCCATCACACTTGACTGAAACCTTGAATGACTCTTGAAGAAGATCACAGGCCCTCCGCTCCCCAGCCTGAGGTTCCAGGAGGCTGCCCTTCAAGTCATTAGAGGATCTGTGGTTGTTCTTCTGACAAGATCCTCAGGAAAGTAGCACTCATGAGTCTCACTAACATTCTGGCATTGAAAGGAATATCACTCTTAACTTTACTATTTGCAACCAGACTCTATGTGGTTGCTCCTAAGGTTGCCCACATCCCATAAACTCTCCATATTGATGGCTTTCTGCCTAATTATACTTCTAATAGTTCTCCTCCTCTCCCTCTGATATTATCACTCCCTTACTATGACCTCTCTTGTGGTCCTCATTATCCTCTTTGCTGGCTGTCCCCTGCTTTACTCCCATCCCTCCTGCAAATGCATCCAAAGGGGTTACAACTGGAACCATATTGGACAGGCAACAAGTCCACTCTCTGGCTGGTCTTGAGGATTAGGTTGACAGGCCTCCTTTATATCCTATACTTATATGCACAAAAATTGCTATACAACTGCTTCCCTGTGCACATACAACTCATATTCATATATGGACAGGAACAATAACCGGGCCTAACTGTCCAGCTGCTAAGGTAACCACCACCTGCTGGACACATTTTACCCACGTTGGGACTTCAGATGGGGGCAGAGTTCAAGATCAGGCACAGGAACAGCATCTCAAGGAAATAATCTCTAGCCTAGGCAAACCACAAAGTACCTCCAGTCCTTACAAGGGCCTGGACCTTTCTAAGCTACACAAGACCCTTCGCACACGCTCCTGTATGCTCAACTTATTTAACACCAGCCTCACAGAAAAGCATGAGGCCTCATCCAACAACCCAATTGACTGTTGGATGTGGCATCCACTACAAACCATATATTCCAGTTCCAGGTCCATACTTATGGAATATAACTAACCTACCCTCAAATCATATAGGGCTTTTAGGTCCCTTGGTCACCAATCTACAAATTCCATCTACCCCAAACTTCACTTGTGTGAACTTTAATAACAACTGCAATGCTTATCCATGCCTAAACTGTGTTACCTTACCCCCGGGCCTCAACTGCCTAGCACTGGGCTTATTCTTTGTTTGTGGCTCCTCAGCCTGCCACGGTCTAAACAATACCCCAGGGGAAATATGCCTCCTCTCCTTCCTAGTGTTCCCCTATGACCATTTACATCGATTCTCAATTGCAGAATCTTCTGTTGCCCAGGCCATGCCGTACTTGAACGCCAATTCTTCCATTCATAGTGGGGGCTGGAATAATAGGTGGGCTTAGTACTGGCATTGGAGTAATTACTACTTCTACTCAGTTTTACTATAAACTATCCCAGGAAATAAATAATGACATGGAAAAGGTAACTCTACAAAAGCAGCTTAACTCTATAGCTGCCAGTTTCTTCAAAATTGAAGGGCATTGGATCTGTTAATGGCAGAGAGAGGAAAAACTTGTCTTTTAGGAGAACAATGCTGTTACTTTGTAAACCCATCAGGTATCATCCTAAACAAAGTTAAAGAACTCAGGGACTGAATAGAATGCAGGGCTAAGGACCTCTAAGAAATAGGATCATGGAGCTTGTTTAACAACTGGCTACCCTGGCTCTTCCCTCTTCTAGGCCCCTTAATAATCATCCTATTATTGCTTGCCTTTGGGCCTCTCATCTTTAACTTTCTTGTCAAATTAGTTTCTTCCAGAATTGAGGCCATGAAGCTAAAAATGTCCTGCAAATGGAACCCCAAATGTCCTTGGCTCATGATTTCTATCATGGACCACTGGATCAACCTGCAACCCCAGAAGACTCCCCTCTTAAGGAAACCTCAACTACGGAGCCACTTCTATATTCCAGTTCAGCAATAAGTAGTTAGGGCGATTGACACCCATGTTCCAACAGCACTTGGACTTTCCTGCTCAGGGGACTGAGGGACTGGGTTAGAAGAACTTCCCTGGTCAGCTAGGGACTTTGTTTCCACTTTTCCTGCCTTTGGCAGGCCAGAGGCTTTGTTCCCCAGTTTTCCTGCCTCTGGCTGGCTAGGGGCTTTGTTTACAGTTTTCCCACCTCTGGTTCTTAGGGACTTTGTTTAAGGGCAGGAATTTTTCCCACCTCTGGCCCCCGGAAGCAGAAGTTCAGTAAGTCAGGGTTTGAAAACAGTAGCCAATCCGGTAAAGGATTCAAAGATCAATTAATCTAGAAAGAGGTTGAAAAAAATCCCTCCCATTGCACAAAAACAAGAATGGGGAGGGAATAAGTTAGACACACAATCTCCAGCCATTGGAGCCTGCAGTGGAACCCCCTCTGGGTCCCCTTCCAAGGCATGGAAACTGTCTTTTCACTCTGCCTAATAAACCACACTACCACACACTCTTTGGGCCCATGAGTCCAGTTTGAGCTGTGTCATTCACTGCAACACCAAGGCCCCTTCCCCATTCTTCAGGGTTAGAGAGGCCAAGAACCTAAAATGCAGTTGCAGCTAATCTGGTTACATTATGATGTTTGTTTACAAGAATTTATTGCATTACACTTACCCGATTAATCTTGTAGTTTACCTAATTTATAAAAAACTATGATAGCAAATATTTAAGGTATTTTCCTATTAACAATTTTTATAACTGTGAATTTTAGTAATGAATTACTTTAGTAATAAAAGTAAATTACTGATTTTAGTCATAAATTAGTAATAAAACTTATGGTTAGTTTTAAGGGTATTTATACAATAACTCAGTATTTAGTTGTTTTCATTTAAGCTAACAATATTTTATAAGTATATACAAGCAAAGATCATTCTGTTTTGGGCTGGGCTTTATTGTTTATAACCCTTATGGCAAATCTTATAGTATTCTACAGGAATAAACATGAAACTACATGATCAACAGATGCAAACAAACTGCTACAATTCTAAAGACATTGCTGATATTATGTTACTGATAATTTTAATGCTGGCACATTTTGTAAAGATTTTACTTAAGTCACACAAACTCAAAAAAGCATTTGACTAGGCTTCTGTTTGTTTTTCTTAGTATTTGATTTGAGTGCTTTATTTAAGCCAATCCATTAAAGCTCTTTATATATTTTTCATGGTGAAAATATTGTATATACACACATTAATATATAGATGTATTTAGGCATTCCAATAGGAGTATTTTATAGATTTATAAAAGGCTTTTGTTTTTATTTTATTTTCTATTTTAGACTTTTATGTTTTTGATAATATGTTGCATCACCCTAGACAGCAGTGAGCTAATTAGCCCTAAATTTGCATATTAAAAGAAACAATTCAGGTGAAGATTAGATAGCAAAATTTATATAATAAGGTATAGGGAGAAAAAGTTTGGTGTGCTAGAGGGAAATTAAAGCATTTAGCTGCCAATTAAACATAACATTCCTTTAAATATACACGTGCATATATACATACATACACATACATACACAAAGATCCTATAGCTTTACTTTAGTACTTTGGCCATGAAATGAATATAAATTTGCTGGCTTGCAACACACACACACAAACTGATAGATGCAAACAGCAGTTATTATTTATCTCAGTAGAAAACTAAGAGCAGGTTTGGCCAGGTGCAGTGGCTCAAGCCTGTAATCCCAGCACTTAGGGAGGCCAAGGCAGGCAGAACACGAGGTCAGATCACAACCATCCTGGCCAACATGGTGAAACCCTGTCTCTACTAAAAATACAAAAAAAAATTAGCTGGGTGGGGTGGCACCTGCCTGTAGTCCCAGCTATTCAGGAGGCTGAGGCAGGAGAATCGCTTGAACTTGGGAGGCGGAGGTTACAGTGAGCCGAGATCACACCACTGCACTCCAGCCTGGTGACAGAGTGAGATTCCATCTAAAAAAAAAAAGAAAGAAAGAAAGAAAAAGAAAAGAAAGTAGCAGATTTAAAGCAAGTAGAAAAGAAAACAGACAAAGAGAATTTAGAAACGCTATAGTTGGCAGGTCGACCCTGGGACTCTTTTTCCTTAAAGTAAAATGTGCATAAAGACTGTATTACTTCAAGTAGAGGTGCCATAAGACCTATGAAGTGCTCAAAAAGGGGTCATTCTCCTTGTTTTCTCCCTATTCTTAGTTAATTCTGAGAGAAAAGCAATTAAGAAGACCCTTTAGAAATGCATCTCCAAATTGCATTAGGATCCTTTAACAACTTCCTAGGAAAAACCAGCTTAGAATAAATCAAGGACCATGAAGCGAAGGGAGGTCCTGGGCTCAGGAGGACTTACAGTTCCACTGGAGGAGGAGCTCGAACTCAGTGGGGCTTCAGTGGGCTACTGCTGGTACCTTAGCTCCACTTCCAGGCAACTCCTTTGGGGTCTTGAGCCTTCTCTGAGGCCCCACACTGGGCACCAGTCTCTTTTTATATTGTTGACAAAAAGAGTCAAACTCTAAAATATTTGAAGAGATTTACTGAGCCAAATACTAGTGACCATGACTTATGACTCAGTTTTCAGGAGGTCCTGAGAACATGTGCCCAAGGTAATGGGAGTACAGCTTGGTTTTATGTATTTTAAGAAGGTATGACACATCCATCAAATACATTTAAGAAATATATTGGTTTGATTTAGAAAGGTGGGACAACTCAAAGTGGATGAGGATATAGGTAAAGTTGAATATTTTCTGGTTGACAATTGGTTTAGGTTGTATGAAGACCTGGGATTGATAGAAAGGAATGTTCAGGTTAAAAGATAAAGGACTGTGGAGACCAAGTTTTATTGTGCAAAGGAAGCTCCTAGATAGCAGACTTTACAGAGAACAGGTTTTAAGTTGTTTTTTATAGGACTTAAAAGGGTGACTGGCTCTAAGTTGATTATCTCCTTGATCTGGGATGCAAGGTAGGAAAATAAATGTGGATTCTTCCGACAAGAGACTTTGAAGGGGAATTTTAATGTATGGAAAGGAAATATATTTTGGGGTTGAATATTTCCTTTTCCTTGTCTCATAATATTATGACAGAGTCAGGATGAAAAGTAAGTCACAATATATAGGGTTAAATAAAACCCATCTGATGAGAATTTACGGTTTGTAGGGCATGACTCCCTAGAACTCTTAGGTAGGAATTTGGGTAAAATAAAAAAAATCAGAGCTTAGTCTTCAATATGCTATATGTATTAGTCACAATCCTGCCTCACAAAAAGCAGCAACTACAAGAACAACCAACAAAATTATCAACATTTCTACAACCAATGACCTCTACTATCAAATGGACAAAAATTTCCTACTCATTGATCTGCTCTTAAATAAGACATTTTTCAATGTCCACTTAGTGACTTTCTAGTCCTAACTTGTAAATTCAAACCACAATGAACTTGCCCTACAACAGAGCTACACGTCCCCTAGAGAATTTCACCTACATGGTTTTATTTATGTAGGATTTTCTGTGCTTCATAGAATAATGTATAAATTGTTTTGTATAAATACAAAACAAAGTTCCCAGATGTTCGTTAGCACTTAAACTCCAATTAATCTGTTTTCCCCCTTCAAACACAAATTATTCCATGTAATATTATTCTTAGTGTCAGTTATCTGAGCTATTTTTCTAATATTTTTGTTTATCTTTTAGAGAGTTTCAATTAGTCTTCCATAAAAACAATATGAGCCTCATGTTTGTTTTTTAAATTAGTGTATTGAAACAAACTGACAATATCTAATCTTAAAACTCCTAAAACTGAAAATAAGAAAATGTGTCCTTTCTATGTTTTTCTTAAATGCTGCTTTTTATTATTCAAATAAGAATAAAGAATAAAATAAAGATTTAACTCATCTATAAACATTTTTTTAACAAAATCTTTAGATGAAGATTTTAATAAGTACTTCTTTTCCTGGTTATGATAAACTAGCTTGTTTCAGGTAACAGCCCCCCATCCCTACCTCCAGAGCAAGAAAAAATAAAATTATCCAATTTTTATGATTTTTCAACAAGAACAAATAAAGACAATATTGTGAATGTATCAAACACAACCAGGATAGACAATGGGTCAAAATTCTGCCACATGGAAACTAACAGAGGCAACCCCAACAGTCTTTGCCACTTTTCCCCTCAAGGCATTTGATGATTCATAAGCTATATAAGGGCAGATGCCAAAAAGTCAAGCAGAAAATAAACCTAAGAGAATACAATCTGAGCAGAGAAATCTTTAGTCTCACAGCGCTGTGAGATTAAGTATTGGAATTTAGGGACTGCCAAAAAAAAAAAAAAAAAAAAAAGGAAAGAAAACCCACAAACTCTAATAAACATCCAGCTTTTTAAACTGAAAACCCTATATAAAACTACACTTTAGGGACAAAATAAACAGAGCAAGCCCCTAGACTGACTGCATGAGCCATAGATTTTCCAACTATAATTGCAACAAGACGATGTGTTTCTATTCTCTCTGCCAGAAAAGCATTAAATCCTCTCCAAAGGAAGATACCATCATCCAGAGTCTCTACAACACTTCACACTCAATGTGCAGTTTACAAATAAATAACTAGGAGAACAAAACGAGTGTTTAAAAATAAAGAAAAAAAAAACAACTAGAAACACACCTACAAGGAAATCAGACATTGGAAGTTTCAGACATCAATTTAAAAAAAAATGCTTTCAGTATTCAAGACAACAAGTGAAAACATGGATAATTTCATCACAGAGGGGGAGGTTTGTTGTGTTTGTTTGTTTTTGAGACAGAGTCTCACTCTGTTGCCCAGGCTGGAGTTCAGTGGCATGATCACAGCTCACTCCAACCTCTGCCTCCTGGGTTCAAGCAATTCTCCTGCCTTAGCCTCCCAAGTAGCTGGGATTACAGGCATGCGCCAGCATGCCTGGCTTGTCATATTTTTAGTAGAGACAGTGTTTCACCATGTTGGCCAGGCTGGTCTCAAACTCCCGACCTTCAGTGATCTACCTGTTTGGAACAACCAAAGTGCTGGGATTACAGACGTGAGCCACAGCACCCAGACTGGAGTTTATCTTTTTTAAAGAGTAAAATGTAAATTCTAGAAAGAAAGATACAATCACAGAAAAAAAGAAACCAGCAAATGGATTTAACCACAGATTAGATATAAAACAGAACATTAGAGAATTGGAAGATAGATCAATGTCAGAATGAAGTTTAAGAATAAGAAAAAAAAATAGTGCCAGGAACACATGAACCATTGTCTATACATCTAACACATGCATTTCAAGTACCAAGGGAAGTGCGGGGAAAGAGTTAGGAACAGTATTTGCAAAGTCTGTGTCTGATTTTCTTCCCCAAAAACCAATGCAAGATGACAAGCTGCAACTTCATTGAATTTTATTAACCTGAAGTACCAAAAAAACAACACATTTTAGGAAAAATGTAATTCCAAAAATTAAAGATAAGGAGAAAAACCTAAAAGTCGCTACAGAGATAGGAGAGGATATTCCCTTCAAATAGGCAAATAAAACTATTAGGTGACATTTCAAGAAGAGAAGACAAAAGAAGAATGAGGAACAGAAGGAGAAGAAAGAGAAGCAGCAGCAATGGCCACCAGTCAGCAATGGCCACCTGTCATCATGGCCAGACGTCAGAAGATGGGAGTCTGACATCTTTAACAAACTTAACAAAATTATTGCATTGCAGAATTCTCTAATATCCTCCAGAAATAAAGATAAAATAAAGATGCTTAAGATAAACAAAAGCCAAGAGAATTTGTCACCAGAAGACCTAAGCTATAAAGAAATACAAAAAGTTGTTTTTGCAGAAGAAAACTGACCCCATTAGGCCGTAGAAAACCAGGAGGAAATGAAGAGTACCGGAAAGGGTAAAAGGGTGAATTTACGTGAATAGTAACTGTATAAAATAATAGCAATGTTTTATGAGTGTGAAAATATATGTAGAATTAAATGGCAGAAAAAGGGCAGAAGGCAAAGAGAAATGAATGGCATTAAACTATTTCAAGCTTATTATATAAAAACAATAATTTTTCATAGACTCTAGTGAATTAAGGAGATATGTCGTAATTTCTGGGGAAATAAAAAAATATATATGTAGCTAGCCAGAAAATGATCAAGAAAGAACGCAAGAAAACAGCAAAATAAAAAAGAACAATAATGGCAAGTTCAAATAGAAAACCAATAGTTATATGAAAATTTTCAACCCAAATCATAATTACATTAAATAATAAACTAAATAAATGTCACAATGAAAAGACAAAGGTTATTAGACTGAATAAGGAAATGTGAGCAAAAACCTCCTTTTTTGTATCCAAGCAAAACTTTTTTAGCCATATGAATAGGATGTTTTGTTTATAAAGAAGATGGATAAAGGCTGTTTGGTAAAGCAAAGAAATACAGATTCCTCAAATAAGCTTATGGGAACATTCTGGCACAAAACCATTCTTTCTTAATTGCTCCTATTGGTAATATCAATTAAATTTTGTTTCCTGTGGGTTTTTCATGCATCAGACTAACTCCCTGATGATTTCTGCTTTTCTTCCCAGACTTTTAGCTGTAGCAAACCCTTTCACTCAGCAGGGACTTAGATGCAAGGATACAATTGACTTATCAACACTGAGCATTCAGACATGCATTAAAAATATACCCCAGCCTATCCAAAAACTAACTTTTACTGAATAAATTCTTCAGAAAGTACTTCTAAGATAAAAAAAAACAACAAAAGTTACAGTTCAGAAAAGTAATTACTGTGTAAAACATCTGAGAAAACCAGTACTATGACATTTACCTCCAGATTTCCATATTTAGTGTTTCTAAAACTAAATTAAGCATGTGACAAAGAACCCATAAAACTTAGAGAACGCTAAGGAATATGCTTAGAAACTAATGTAAATAGATTCAGATAAAGATTACATTAAAAACAACTGGGAGAACCTCAAAGCATGTATAGGACTCAATAGCTACCCATTATATTATCCCTGAATTGGGATTTGAAAAAATAACAAATTAATGATATACATTTCAAACCAGTATTTGGTAATAGAAATACTTAATTTCATAGTAGTCAGTATAGATAAAATTCCAAAAGCTCAATATAAAATATCAAACCCGAGTGTTTTTAAAATCTGTATGAAAACAACATGAGCATGCAGACAAAAATCTTAATTTGTTAGGACTAGTTCTTTTTTGAATCCCTCACCTCAAGTATCATTTATAACTATCCATACACAAATTATGTTTTTGGAGTCATTTAATAATCTTGTGACAAATGTCCTATAATTAAAAAAAATAGTAAATCAATGTGCTCAACATCTAGACATTTGAAAACTTAATACCTAGTAAATTTAGCAAAAACAAATACTAATGTATGACAAATGTCTCAAGAGAAATCTAAACATTCTTTTGTAAATTTTTAAGGAAAACTTTAAAAATGTTATCTAAAATACATTTGTCTATAGTAAGCATTCTAATTCCACCAAAGCACAGTAAGTGACTAAATTTCACCTGCTGAGAGAAAATTAAAATCAAGATGGGAAGCATTTATTCAGGTGATGAAACACCATCAGTAACACAGGAAAGAAAGAAAATTATCTCAGTGGAAAAAAAAAATAGAATTACCATTTCAAAAAGGGCAAAGTTCATACTTCAGCTGCTAAAACATAGCACTGAGAGCACAAAATAATGTGCCTTGGGTTTGAATTGTCCAAGACAATTTTTGTGATGCCTGCCCAAATGAAACAGATTTTTATTTTATCACCACCCATTTTTTTTTTAACTTCAGTTCTATTTTAAAGTATCAAAATTCAACAATTTATGGTTGGAATTTCAAAAGGTTCAGTCTCGAGAATGGTATGAATTATAAAGAGCAGCCTTGCTTAAATAACATGCAAGACAATTCATCATACTGTTCGAACGAAAACTGGTACCGTCTTAGTTTTAAGTTCCTTCTTAACGCCCTCATATGGTGTAAGTAGCACATGGTATTTTTCTGCCAGAAACAACTCCTAGATAGCATATAAAATAAGCACTCCGATTTTTGTGCTCTGTGATTTTATGTGGTTTCTTTTTTTTAGATAAATACTAATTTGCAAACATAGAATTGACTAGGATAAAGTAAGGGTGGGAGTAGCAATAACGAGTAATATAAAATGTTTATATTTATACATATGAGAAATTTTATAAATAAGTTACACTTTTTTAAAAGTTTAAAATTGATCCATGCAAACAAAGGAAAAGACAATGCGCATTACTGTGTTTTTCACATAGTAGGTGATCAACAAACTATAACTATGGGTGCATCTTACTCCTGCCTGCACCGTAAGAAGTGCTTGCTGTCACTTCACTTTACCCCATGAATAAAGCTTCCTGAGGCCTCCTCAGAAGCCTAGCAGATGCTGGCACTATGTTTTCTGTACAGAACTGTGAGCCAATTAAACTTCCTTTGTTTATAAATTATGCAGTCTCAAGTAATTTATAAATTATTGCACTAATAATTTATTGATCATTTACTGAGTGAAAAGCACAGTAATAGACTTCATATATATAGTATGTCATGTTTAATTCTGAAGTATTTTTTGCTTATTCTTGACCTGGGTGTTACTAGATTAATCCCTTGTTCTTCCCTATGGTTCTCTCTGTCAGGAGACTTCTGGCTAGGATCGGCCTTTCAAAGGCCCTGGTAGGAGACTAGAGTACAAGAGAAAGGAGAATCCAGAGTATTTCTGCCCACACTTTTCCTCCGGCACCGTCTCCTACAGTGATCAGTCTCCCAGTTGACATTAGTCCCATGTGACCCAGCCTACTGTTATCACAGCCAGTAGGTGACCCTAGTTCACAGACTCTGCTATTTCCTCCTTCTCCCTTTGTCCTTCCTGTAATTTCTTGGTTGGCTAAATTTTTGTTATTTGGCTTCTCCTATCCTTTAGTACCTGTGTTCTCAATGGCCTACGTTAAACTCCCTCTTTAAAAAAAAATAAAGAGATTTCTCTTTCCTTGATAAAGTGGTTTTTGCTTTTCTGTTTGACTAATAAAGTTTTGTTATCTCCTACTTGACAAAAAGGGACTCCCAAAATTCACAGAATTTAAGTAATATGCCAAGTATAACACACATAGTGATTAAGTGACAGATGAGTTTTTTTCCTAAGACTACCCAAGTTATAAACTGTTCCTCCACACTACCCTGCCTCTCTTTTATTATCATCACGATAAAATAACGAGGAATCACATATTCTGATAATCTAGGTATTTGAGAACATTACAAAATCAGGAACTCTGTCCTTTTAATCAATTGATTATCATTCCTTTTTAAAAGCTGTGATACAAAATATTTTAAAATATCAAGAACCACAAAACATGGAAAAATCACAAAATGCTTTTCAGTATACCCTTTCATCTACAAAAGATACTATTAATTAATGAGATTTTCAATATAGTTTTTCAGATCTCTGCTGTTAAAAGTGTTCCTTTTATTTTTAAGCATTCCAACTGATCTGGTCTTCCAAAATGAAAATCAGAAAAAGAGAATTGTGCCCTCGGCCAAGTTTCATGGACATGAACTGGTCATCATTGCTTCAAGGGAAAATGTTTGAATATAATTTCTTTATCATCTTTCCTAAGGAAGAAATTATTAATTACTTAAAATAGTCAATAAATAATTTCTTAAACACATAATACATGACAGAAGCTTTTCTAGTCACTTGCAATACAACAGTCAACAAGAAAGGTGTAGAGACGAGCTCACAGAACTTACATTTTAGAAAGAGGCGACATATAAAAAATAAACACAAATAAATTACATAAGTATGTTAGTAATAAGTGATATGGAAAAAGAAAAACATGATAAGGGTAAGAGGGATGAAGAAAGCAGAACTGGGAGAACAGGTTGAAAGTTTAAATCAACTGACCAGAATAGGCCTTACCGAAAAGATGATGTTTGATTAAAACCTTGAATGAGGACTTAGCATGAGGACATCTGAAAAAAAAGGTTTCAGCGTGGGTAAGAATAAGTGCAAAGGAGATAGTACATTTGGGATTTTTGAGAAACAGCAAGAAGACCACATGCCTGGAACATAATGAAGGACTGGGTTATTGCTAAAGTATTAGGTGTAAAGTCATGTGGGAAGGAAAAACATGTACCACATTGTGGGATATTGAAAGGACTCTTGACTTTTACTCTCCTAGGCTTTTGTAAAAAACCACCTGGGCCACTATGCTAAGAATAATCTATAGGGGATAAAGGACAAAAGCGAAGATCAATTAGGAGCTTACGAAAATGAATTATAAGAGAAATGCTGGTGGTCTTGCCCAAATTTGTGTCTGTGCAGGTAAATAGAAATGATTGGCTTGGATTTTGGACACATTGTTTTAAGGTCTTCCCAGCTGGGACTCCTGTTAGGTTAGATATAAGGTATAGAGAAAAGAGTCAAGGACTTAAGGCCTAAACAATTCATATGTAAATTTCTATTAAAGCAAATAAAGTTTCTATAGTAAAGTACAGTGGCACAGATAGAAGACTCCTATCTCTGACTTCACCCTCTAGGAGTAGTATCAACAAATGAAAAACATAAAAACATTCTCACTCCCAAATACTGAGATTAACTTAGTGGGCATCTTCTTTTCCCTCTTCTTACAAAGAACATTTTGAAATCACTACTAAGAACAATAACTTTAAACAGAAATGAAAGACCAAGCTGACTTCCTAAAGTAGTGAACACTTCATTGATACTCATCAAATTCAAAGACATAGGAAAAAATCTGTGCTATGTCACAATGGGAAATATCCTCCCAACTAAACTGAAATGAACTCCAGTTAAAGACATTAATAAAGAATCTCGGAAGGTAAAACAGAATGAAATATTCTAAGAAAAATACTGAGCATTCCTTCAGCTGAGTTCATCCTTAATTATACATGATCCCATGCTATAGAAAAAGTGAAAAATAAATGAGTACATAATTAATGAATTAATTAATTAAATAACCACATATTAAACTTTAGCCCATAAACAAGGGTCCTTTACATGGTCTACTTGCTGCCAAGTTTTTTTGCATTTTTGTGCTTTTTGCTGGTGATGTCACTGTGTAAAAATGGCCCTAGCATAGTGCTGAAGTGTTCCTGTGCACAAGAAAACTGTGAGGTGCTCAATGGAGAAACCACATGCATTACATTATCTTAATTCAGACATGAATTATGGTGTTGCCAGCTGTGAGTTCAATGTTAATACATAAGCAATGTATATTAAATAAAACAGAAACACACACAAAACTAGGTCATGTATTGATCAGGTTATGAGAACATTGACTATAAGTGTGCAGGGGACCTAACCCTGTATTTTCCTTAGGAGCAACAGTTAGTATCACCAATGACTTTATAGACCAGAATGGTTGCAAGTAACAAGAATCAATTGCAACAAATCAGTATTTTATGAAATATAATTGCCTTTGTGCTATAACATGGGTATGCAAGAAAGGAATCTTGAGTACACTATGGGCTCACTCTCAGCACTTAAGGGACAGAAATGTGTTTAGTAAGGAACATTAAACTATTGTCCCAGTTTACTCTGAGCTGCACATAACAGTGGGAGCTGCTTATAGTGGAGAATTCATACTGTAAGGAAAGCATAACCTTTCTACCAAGAAATATTGGGCCCTACTAAGAGAACAGCCACCACCTAGGTATGAAGGAAATTTGTGACTCAGGAAGTCAAATAAGCTAGGAAAATACTGTTAATCCTTCTAGCAGTAACTCCTCAGAAACTTCAAGGCTACTGCCATAAAGGCCATATCAGCAGACGTCTGCTGTCTCCTTTGGCTTATCCAAGCTCTGCCACATTGAGCCTTGGGAAAGGTAACGGAGTCAGTGAATGTCCCCCACTTACACATGCCCTATTTCATGTCAAGTAGGTAAACAGCCTCAGAGATGGTATTTCTCTGAACACTATTTCTCAGATAAATGAGGGCCTTTTGGTGACTAATGGCTTAATCCTTTTCAAGGAGAACTAAAAATCTAAAATACCCAACCAAAGCACTATGAATATGACAAATTGTTCATGATCTAATTATGTTTCTGAGGCAATGATAGAAGACATCTTCCTCCTAGTGTACAGCCTAAAGGACTGAAGAGCAAGATGAAAACAGCAACGATGCTCAAGAGGTTCAACTTGTATTTTTGGAAATTTTTTAAGTGTTCTGAAAAGAGTCTTCATAATTTTCTGCTTAAATCTGTCTTCTCTAAATACGGCATTGCAATCTCCACAAAGGTAAAAAGAAACAACACTGTTCACGTCTCTTAATTACATAGTATGTACTCCATTCCAAACGTAGCAAGTAACTTAGGGTCCTAGAACAAATTTTTCTAGGACCATAGTAAATATTGCTATAGTCTGAATGTTTGTGACCCCCTCCAAATTAATAATCCGAAACCTAATATTCAAGGTAATGGTATTAGAAGGTGGAGCCTTCTAGAAATGATTAGGTCACAGGGCAGAGTCTCTATAAATGAGATTAATGGTCTTATAGAAGAACTGTCTTGCCCTTTCCATCATGTAAGGACACAATCAAAAAGGTACCATCTATGAATTATAAAGCTGGTCCTCACCAGACACCAAAGCTGCCAGTCTTGGTCTTTCCAGCTTCCAGAACTATAGTAATAAATACATTTTCATTGTTTATATGCAACTCAGGCTATAGTACTTTGTTATCACAGCCCAAATGGGCTAAGATAGTAAATACATAATTGTTTAAATTCTGAACTTATTGTGCTTTCATTGTATCAACTTTGTGACACTTGCTGTTCTGCTTAATATCCTCTCCCACTATAACTTCATCACTATTTAAGATAGAACACGTCTTTCTGCCCAAAGATAGAAAATATGTTAACTTTAAAATCTGAAAACAGAAAGTGTAAAACTTAATATTCAGTCTGCTACCATAATGTTGTAAAGTACAAATAATTGATGTATAAATATTAAACAACAACATGGGGAATGTTTTAGAAATCCTAATGAAACATTGATCAGGTTTATAAACTAGTTTTGCCTTGCTTGTGCTCAGATAGAATTTTTCAATGTTGTTGTTTACATCAGTTAATGTGTTTATTGAGAATTAGCTGCATTCTCAGCATTAAAACAAGCTCTTTTTATAGGAAGCAATGATTTCTCTGCTTAAGAAGTTTGCAATCCTGGTGAGACATATGAAACATACAACGGAAGCACAAATAAGACCTTGCATAGCTAGGTGCCCAAAACATGAGTTACAGTCAACAAAAGAGACCCAGAGAGGGAGAAAACAGCCTTAGGAAACAACTAGAGATGCTTTCTGAATTTATTTAAAAAAATTTAAAACAGGGAAAGTTGATCCTTTAGATAACAGAACCCAAACTCCCAGGTGGAAATCAGTCTTAGGGATGGGCTTTCCCTCGGGAAAATGACAACAAATAAAATTAGGCTGGGAGTATAAGTGTAAATCCTGGAAGGTCTTAATATCAGTAGGAATTTAGACTTATTCGGCAAGAAATAGAAAGCCATTGGGGATTTTTGACAGGAAAAATACTTCTACTTTGGTCCAATTCCAATTCATCTTTCACATGAATGTCAGTCAACATTTAAATGTAAGCATGGTAATGAAATACTTTAGGAATCTGCCTTTCAGTTAACTCCAAATGCCTTTGCATGTTTTTCAGAATGCCAGCCTCACCAGTCTCATTTTTTATGAGTCCATTGTGTTTTTGATTCTGTCTGTCTGTCTGTCTCTCTGTCTCTCTCTCTCTCTCTCTCTCTCACACACACACACACACACACACACCACCCATACACTCACTGCCCAGTTTTGCTACCCCAGCAATAGTATATTTCCTTTTATGTCCTTGTGTTTTCTCTATCTGGTATATAATCCCCTTATTTATTTTTTTTAACTAAAACTCTTCTTACCCTTCAAAACTCTACTTCCAACTCTCTGATTTTTGTCTGAGTCAGAATAGAGGCAAGAACTCTTGGTTTATTTTGGCCTGTGGACCAAATCCAGCCAGTGACTGTTTTTGTAACTAGTTTTTGTGAACACAGCCACTCTCATTTGTTTATTTACTATGGCTATTTCTGCAGTGTAATGGAGAGTTGAATAGTTGCAACAGATATTTACTACCTTAATGTTGAATGTAAATGCATGCCTACCCCGGTTCATAGTTTCTGCATCCATTGTAGAACTTTCCATTCTGTTTCGTAAATATTTATTCAAGTATTCTTATCTCCTCATCCATTAACCCAGAAACTGTGTTTCCTACAATTGTCCACAAATCCCTACTTGAGCTAAATCCTGCCCAGTTCTTCAAACATATTTTGTTCCACCTGCATCCCCACCAAGCTTTATAAGCCTCCTCTCAATTATTTGACTCCTCTAAAAGCATTATCACCTAAAGAACCTCATACAAGTTGTTCCTTCATTTTGCTATTAATGAAGAGGGTTCTTTGTCCCCCTTCAGATTTCAGATTAATTATCACAGCCCCCAAAACGCCTCTTCCTTGACCCATATGTAGCACACAACCCCTATCCTCCAGTCTTGTTATTCTCTATCAAAGCACATGGCTTATTTTATTTATGGCACTTAACAAAAGCCAGGAAGTGCCACTCCCACTGAGAGTGACGAAAATATCAATGAACCCAATCTACTTCGAGTAGATCATCAAACAGAAAATTCTGAGAGTTGATGGAGAAGCAACAGACTTATTGAGGCTGAAAAGACAGGAAGTTGAGAACCCTGCTGGAATGAAAGGAGTGGGTGAAGAGACAGAGAAACAACATACCCTTGTCGTGGACCTCTGGGATGCTAGCTACAAGGGAACCAATGTCCCTCATGGACATTCAAAATAGCAGGGGAATCTGCCAAGAGAGCAGACAGAGACAGGGCTTCAGTGTGCATGGAGTCAGGGGCCTTTGTGCTCATAGGCACCCCATCCCCCAGGATTCCACATCTCTCTCCAAGTAGCTCTAGCACCAGCTGACCACCTGGCCAGCCCAGAACATGTAACATAGGAAGTACACAGGTACAGCAGCAGTGATCAGAGAGGGATCCCTCAAGGCGCAGGAACAGACATAGTGATGAGGGCATCTCTCTGTCCTTCCCCGCCATCGCAAAGTATGGCTGTTAATGAAAGGAAATACAAAAGAGTCATGTGGCTGAGTAATAGCCTATTTGCTGGTCACTACTCTTAAACAGCATCTACTGGATCACAACCCAAGCTGCAACACCAAAAATATTCCAATAAAATACACCCCTGTGATACCAAAGCCTAGAATCCAGCCACAAATAAAGATCCTATACACAGCCTTGACCGTCTTAAAGCATCCAGAAGTGAAGCCAATTGACTCTACTCAAATTACACTACAGTAAAGCACACTAGCCTTCTCAGGTGAGAAATAAGCAGCACAAGAACTCAGGCAATTTAAAAAGCTACAATGCCCCTTACCTCCAAATGAGCCCATTATCTCCCCAGCAATTGTTCTTAACCAGACTGAAATGGCAAAAATAAAATTCAGAATTGGGAAGAAAAGGAAGCCCATTGAGATTCAAGATTAAGTTGAAACCCAACCTAAGGGCTCTAGTAAAATAATTCAAGAGATAAAAGACTAGCCATTTTAAGGAAGAACCAAATTGCTCTTCTGGAACTGAAAAATTCAATAAAAAATGTTCATAATATATTCAAAAGTATCAACAGAAGAATAGACCAAGCTGAAAAAAAAACATCTGAGAGCTTGAAGAATGGTTCTTCAAATTAGTACACTCAGACAAAAATAAGAAAAAGAGAATTTTAAAAAATGAATGAAATCTCTAAGAAATATTGGATTATATAAAGAGACCAAACCTACAACTCATTTGCCTAAGAGAGGAGAAAGAGAGTAAGCAACTTGGAAAATGTATTTCAAGACATGGTTCATGAAAATTTCCACAATCTACTAGAGGTTGATATGCAAATTCAAGAAATACCAATAACCTCTGGTAGGTACTATATAAGATGACCATCACCAAGGCATATAGTGCCTTTCAGATTCACCAAAGTAAATGTGTAAATAAAAATCTTAAAGACATCTGGAGAGTAGGGTCAAGAAACATACAAAGGGGACTCCCATCAGACTAGCAACAGACCTTAAAAGACAGAAATTGTGACCCTATTTTCAGCATCCTTAAAGAAAATACATTCCAACCAGGAATTTCATATGCTGCCAAACTAAGTTTTATAAGTGAAGGAGAGATAATCCTTCTCAGACAAACAAAGGCTAAGAGAATTCCTAACAACTAGATCAGCCTTATAAGAAGTTCTTAAGGGAATGTTAAACACGGATTCAAAAGAATGACACTTGCTACCACAAAGACACACTTAAGCATGGCCCACGAACACTTTTAAAAATACACAATCAAATTTACAAAATAACCAATGAACAACGTGATGATAGGATCAAAATTTCATACATCAATACTAACTCTGAATGAAAATGGTCTAAATGCCTCATTTAAGACACAGAGTGGCAACCTGGATAAAAAGACAAGACCCAACTGTTTGCTATCTTCAAAAGGTCCATCTCATATTTAATGATGCCCACAGGCAGAAATAAAGAGTAGCAGGAGTTGCTATTATATCAGATAAAATAATTTTAAACCAACAAAAAAAAAACAGCATTACATGATAAGAGGTATAATTTTTTTATTAAAAAAAAAACCTAACCATGCTAAACATATATGTACCCAACATGGAACATCCAGATTAACAACTTCTCCATGACCTGTGAAAAGATTTAGACAGCTACACAATGATAGTGGGAGACTTCAACACTCCATTGACAGTTACAAAGAAGACTGAGGCAGAAAATTAACAAAGAGCATCTAGACTTAAAATATACACTCAATCAATTGGACCAAATAGATTTCTACAGAATAATTCATCCAACAATCACATAATATATATTCTTCTCATCTGCACATAGGACATATTCTAAGATCAACTACATGCTCAGTCATTAAGCAAGTCTCAATAAACTTAAGAAAATTGAAATCATACTAAACACTCTCTTGGACAACAGTGCAATAAAAATAGAATCAAAGTCAAGAAAATGTCTCAAAACTACACAAATGCATGGAACTTGAACAATTGCTCCTGAATAACTTTTGGGTGAACAACAAAATTAAGGCCAAAGTCAAAACACTTATTGAAATTAATGAAAGTAGGGAAACAACTTACCAAATCTTTGGAATGCAGCTCAAGTAGTGATAAGAGAAGTATACAGAGCTAAACACCTTCATCAAAAGGTTAGAAAGATTTCAAAGTAACAATCTAACTTTATGCACCAAAAGGAACTAGAGGGGGAAAATAGCAGACCAATGCCAAAGCTAGCAGAAGAAAATAAATAACTAAAATTGGAATAGAAATGAACAATATTGAGAACCAAAAATACACACAAATATCAATGAAACCAAGGGTGGTTCTTCAACAGAATACGATTGGCAGAGCACTAACTAGATTACCAAAAGAGAGACAGAGAGAAACAGAGAGAGTGTGTGTCAAAGAGAGAATATCCAAATATGTACAATCATAAATGACAAAGATAACCATTTATGACAGTCATACAGATAGTATCATATTGAATCAGGAAAAACTGTAATCCTTTCCTCTAAGATCTGGAATATGCAAGGATGCCTACTTTCACCACTGTCATTCAACATAATACTAGGAATCCTAGATAAAGGAATCACACAGGAGAAAGAAATAAAGGGCATGCAATTTGCAAAGGAGGAAGTCAAATTATTATTGTTTGCAGATCTTTTATTTGGAAAAACCTAAAGACTACCCCCTCCCCAAATTAACTGATAAATTCAGTAAAGTTGCAGGTGCAAAATCAACATACAAAATTTAGTAGCATTTCTATATAACAATAAACAATCTGAAAAAGAAATAAAAAATGTAATTCCATGTACAACAGCCACACATAAAACTAAATACCTAGAAATTAACCAAAGAAGTGAAAGATCTCTAAAATGAAAACTATAAAACATTGTTGAAAGAAATTGAAGAGGACACTAAAATTGGAAAGATACTCCATGCTCATGAATTGAAAGAACCATTATTATTAAAATGTCATATGACCTAAATCAATCTATAGATTCAATGTGATTTCTATCAAAACACATATTACTCACAGAAATAGAAGACACAATCAGAAAAATTATATAGAACAAAAGATCCAGAATAGTGAAAGATGTCTTGAGTGAAAAGAACAAAATTGAAGGAATCACATTATCTGACTTCAAACTATGCCACACAGTTATGGTACTGGCATAAAAGCAGACACATAGACCAATGGAACGGTATAGAGAACCTGGAAACAAATCCACACACCTAGGCTGAGCTCATTTTTGACAAAGGTGCCAAAAACATACATTGGGGAAAGGACAATCTCTTCAATAAAAGATACTGGGAAAACTCGATGTTCATATGCCGAAGAATGAAACTAAACCCCTGTCACTATAAACAAAAGTCACATCAAAATGAGTTCAAGACTTAAATCTAAGAACGCAAACCACTGAACTATACAAGAAAGCATTGGGGAAACTATCTAAGACACTGGTCTAGGCAAAGATATCTTGAGTAATATCCCGCAAACACAGGCAACCAAAGCAAAAATGGACAAATGAGATCATGTCAAGTTACAAAGCTTCTGCACAGCAAAGGAAACAATCAGCAAAGTGAAGAGACGACCCACAGAATGGAATAAAATATTTGCAAACTACACATCTGACACAGGATTAATAACCAAAATATATAAAGAAGGTCAAACAATTCTATAGAAAAGAATCTAATAACCTGATTTAAAAACTGGCAAAAGATTGGATTAGACATTTATCACAAGAAGACATACAAATGGCAAACAAGTGTATGAAAAGAGGCTTAACATCATTGGTCATTAAAGAAATGCAAATCAAAACTACAGTGAGGGATCCTGTCACCCCAGTTAAAATGGCTTTTATCCAAAAGGACAGGCAATAATAAATGTTGGCAAGGATGTGGAGAAAAGTGAACCCTCATACACTGTTGTTGGGAATGTAAATTAGTACAAGCACTATAAAGAACAGTATAAAAACTAAAACTAAAAACTATCATTCTATTTCAACAATCCCCACACCAAGTATATATCCAAAAGAAAGGACACCAGCATATCAAAGAGATAACTGCATCCCTATGTTTATTTTTATTTATTTTGAGATTAAGTCTTGCTCTGTCTCTCAGGCTGGAGTGCAGTGGCATGATCACAGCTCACTGCAGCCTTGATCTCGAATCACTGCAGCTTTAATATCCTTGGCTCAAGTGACCCTTCCACCTTAGCTTCCTGAGTAGGTGGCACTACAGGTGCATGTCACCATGCCTAGCTGATTTTTCAAATGTTTAGTAGAGTCATGACCTCACTATGCTGCCTGGGTTTGTCTGAAACTACTAAGTTCAAGTAATTCTACCCACCTCAGCCTCCCAAACTGCTGGGATTACAGTTACGAACCATCACAGCCTGTGACCCGATGTTTACTGCAGCTATTCACAATAGTCAATATTTAGAAGCAACCTAACTGCCCATCAACAGAAAAATGAATTTTAAAAAACATGACACATAGACACAATGGAGTACTATTCAGCCATAAAAAAGAATGAGATCCTGTCATTTGCAACTTTGATGGAACTGAAAGTCATTATATTAAGTGAAATAAGCCAGGCACAGAAAAACAAACTTCACATGTTCTCACTTATTTGTGGAAGCTAAAAATTAAGACAATTGTATCCATGGGCTTAGAGAGCAGAATTATGAATACCAGAGGCTGGCAAGGGTAGTGGGGAGAAGGGGGATGGTTAAAGGTTACAAAAACATAGATAGAATGAATAAGATCTAGTATTTCATAGCACAATGGGGTGGCCACAGTCGAGAATAATTTATTATACATTTTAAGATAATTAAAACACTGTAATTGGATTGGACTGTTTGTAATACAGAGAAAGAATAAATGCTTGAGGTGATGCATACCTCGCAAAATGGATACCTCCAATATGATTATTATGCACTGTGTACCTATATCAAAATATCTCATGTACCCCATATATACACCTATGTATTCACAAAAAATAATTTTTAAAATAAATGGCAAAAGTGACATTATAACTGATCCCAAGAAACACAAAACATCCTCAGAGATATTATGACCAACTGAATACACACAAATTAGAAAATCTAGAGGAAAGAAGTAAATTCCTGTAAACACACAGCCTCTGGAGATTGAATACGGAAGAAAGTGAAAACCTGAATAGACCAATAGTGAGTTTCAAAACTGAATAATTAAAAAAAAAAAAAACCTATCAACAAAAAATGCCCTGGACCAGATTGATTCAGAGCCAAATTCTACCAGATCTACAAAGAAATGGTACCAATCCTCTTGAGACTATTACAAAAAAAAAAAAAAAAAAGGAGATGTTCCTTCCTAACTAATTCTATGAGGCAAGCATCAGCCTGATACCAAAATCTGGAAAACTGACAACACAAATGGAAACCTCAGGTCAATATCCCTGATGAACACAAACACAAAAATTCTCAACAAAATACTAGCAAATCAAATCCAGCAGTACCTGAGAAAGTTAATACACCATGATCAAGTAAGTAGGCTTTATTCATGGGATACAATGCTTGTTTATCATACACAAATCAATAAATGTGATTCACAACATAAACAGAATTAAAAGCAAAAATTATTCTCAACAGACACAGAAAAACTTTGGATAAAATCCAATACTCAATTATGATTCAAACCCTCAAAAGATAAAGCACTGAAGGAACACACTTCAAAATAATAAGAGCCACCTATGACAAATCCACAGCCAATATCTTACAGAATGGGCAGAAATTGAAACCATTTCTCTTAAGAACTGGAACAAGACAAGGAAGCCCACTCTCACCACTCTTATTCAACTTAGTACTAGAAGTCCCAGCCAAAGCAACTGGACAAGAGAAAGAAATAACATGCATCTAAATAGGAAAGGAAGCTAAACTATCTCTCTTCACTGTTATTATGATTCTATATCTACAAAATCCTAAAAACTGCCAAAAAGGCTTCTAGAACTGATAAACAACTTCAGCAGTCTCAGGATACAAAATCAATCTACAAAAATTAGTAGCATTTCTATGCCTGATAAGGTTCAAGCTGAAAGTCAAAATAAAAAACATAATTCCATTTACAGTAACCACAAAGAAAATGAAATACCTAGGAATGCAGCTAACCAAGGATGTAAAAGATCTCTACAAGAACTAAATGCTGATTAAAGAAATTAGAGATGCCACAAAATAAATGGAAAAACATTTTATGTTCATTAATTAGAAGAGTTAATGTCATTAAAATGGCCACACTGCCCAAAGTAATTTACAGATTCAATGCTGTTTCTATCAAACTACCTGTATCATTTTTTCATAGAAATAGGATAAAACTATTCTAAAATTTATATGGAACCAAAAATGAAGTAGAATAGCCAAAGCAATCCTAAGCAAAAAGAACAAAGCTGGAGGTATCATACGACCCAGCTTAAAACTGTACTATAAGGCTAAAGTAACCAAAACAGCATGGTACCATACAAAAATAGACACATCAACCATTGGAACAGAATAGAGAACTCAGAAACAGCCGCACATATACAACCAGGTGATCTTCAATAGAGTGGACAATAACAAGCGGTGGGTAAGGACACCCTATTCAACACATGCTGCTGGAATAACTGGCTATCCAAAAACAGAACAAAGTTGGACCCCTACCAATCACCATATACAAAAATAAACTCAAGATGGATTAGAAATTTAAATGTAAATACCTCAAACTATAAAAATCCTGGCAGAAAATTTAGAAAATACCCTTTTCAATACTAGCTTTGGCGAACAGTTTTTAAATAAGTCAATAAGGCTCCAAAAGCACTTATGACAAAAACAAAAATTGTCAAGTGGAATTTAATTAAATTAAAGTGTATCTGCACAGCAAAAGAAACTACTCACAGAGGAAACATAACCTACAGAAATGGAAAAAAAAAAGTTTGCAAACTATGCACCCAACAAAGGTCTAATATCCAGATCTGTAAGGAACTTAAACAATTCAACAAGCAAAAAAACAACCTCATTAGAAAATGGGCAGAGGACATGAACAGACACTTCTCAAGTGAACTGGCAACCAACAGAATGGGAAAAAATTTTTGCAATCTACCCATCTGACAAAGGGCTAATATCCAGAATCTACAAAGAACTAAAACAGATTTACAAGAAAAAAACAAACAACCCTATCCAAAAGTGGGAGTAGGATATGAACAGACACTTTACGAAGGAAGACATTTATGCAGCCAACAAATATATGAAAAAATGCTCATCATCACTGGTCTTTAGAGAAATGCAAATCCAAACCACATTGAGATACCATCTCATGCCAGTGTAGAATAGCAATCATTAAAAAATCAGGAGACAGCAGATTCTGGAGAGGATGTAGAGAAACAGGAATGCTTTTACACGTTGGTGGGAGTGTAAATTAGTTCAATCATTGTGGAAGACAGTGTGGCTATTCCTCAAAGATCTAGAAATAGAAATACCATTTGATGCAGCAATCTCATTACTGGGTATATACTCAAAACATTATAAATTGTTCTATTATAAAGACACCTGCACACATATGTTTATTGCAGCACGGTTTACAATAGCAAAAACCTGGAACCAACCCAAATGTCCATCAATGACAGACTGGATAAAGAAAATAAGGCATATATACACCATGGAATACTATGCAGTCATAAAAAAGGATGAATTCAC
>PVKP010032874.1:0-25518 GCA_004027715.1 Plecturocebus donacophilus | reverse complement strand
CAAAGGAGGCTTTATGATTCCCCCTTGCAGATGCACAGCAGATTTCGAGTGAAATGACCTGCTCTGTATCTAGGTGCTGGGGTCCAAAGTTGGTGCCCTTTCCGCTTTGTTTGCAAAGACCTCACTCCAGAGAGCTATGCACAAAGACTGTGCAGCCAGGGGGTTGACAGTGACTCCATGAGGTAAGGTCAGAGCTGTCCCCACTGAAGCCACCATCGCAGCACAGAGTAGGAGCTCACGATTTGTGGACAGCGGTGGCAGAGGTGGCTGTCCTTCCTGTTGCCTGTGACTGGAGTTGTATTTGCTGCTTTGGGCAGCTTCCTCATCAAAGGCCTTCTCCTGGAGCAAGACTAGATGGGAGTTAACTTTCCCTGCTGCTCCCCTTTGGGACCTTGGCTTCTCACCTACCAAGGGTTCTTACCTTGCACCCAGAGGATGTGAAGCCTGTGCACAGAGGGACACAGATGTCCCCAGGCCCGGGAAGGGGGCCGCTGTCCAGCATGCAATGGGTGTGTTCTGAGGGAGGTGGGGAGGAAGGAAGCATCCTGGGCTCTGTGACAGATGGAACCAGAGGGGCAGTCACTTCGCATTCCACATCCTCCACTGCACTCTTTGAGGGGCAGCCCCAGCGGGGCCTCCTGCCACTTGGCAGGGCTTTCATCCCTCACCCATTACCCCTCCCAGAAGTTGCCCAAAGGAGTTCTTTCTCCTCCTCTCACCTTCCCTTACACCCTGGCCAGCAAATAACCCTTGAGAGGTACGAGCATTCAGGGTAAGTCAGATGCCTCCTCTGGGGCCTCCCCTCTCCTGCAAATGCTTTCTGGGTCAATACTCATCCTTTTCCCCTCCTGCCTTCCTCCTTCAGGGCAGAGGGGACCTTCCTCCTGTATTCAGCTGACCCTCCCCTGCCCCAGTCTGGCCTCCGCGGGGATCAGCTACCTCTGCTGTCTCCTCTCCTCCTATCTCCAAACCCCTCTTCCTGTGTCATTCTTTCCCTTCACCCCACAAGCACCCTTAGGGCTTCCCCCTCAAAAATGCCGCTTTTACTCTCCCTCAAAATGCTCTTCTAGCCCTTGCCTTCCCCTCAGAGCCTGAACGCACAGGCAGAACTCACTGTTACGCTCCCTAGCCACCTTCTCCAAACTCAGAAACCTGGAGTGTGCAGCCACCATTGGTGTGAGTGTACATTTCAGCATTTTAAATGGGCATACTCTTTTTCACAAGGGAGGGGGTATTTTTGTGTGTGGATGTTCGATTTTTTAAAATTTACATGAAAATGTTTTTAAAAATTGGAATAGTTCAAAAGAATATACAGTGAAAAGTTCATTTTCCTCCCACTCCTAAACCTCCACCTTCCCAGGGGAAACCACTGTTAGCCATGGTAGTGGGTTGAATGGTGTCCCCCCAAAAGGTCAGTCCAAGACTAACTCTTGGAACCTGTGAATATGACCTTATTTGGAAATGAGATCTTTGCAGATGTAATTGACCTAAGGATCACATGAGGAGATTATCCTGGGTTTAGGGTAGTCCCTAAATCCAATGACTGATATCCAAAGAGAAAGGAGAGAGATACTTGAGACACAGAGACACCTACATAAAGATGGAAGCGCCGATTGGAGCTGTGCTGACATAAGCCACAGAATCAGGAGCCCCCAGGAGCTGGAAGAAGCAGGAATGTTCCTCCCCTAGAGCCTTTGGAGAGGTCACCACCCTGCAACACTTGATTCCAGAACTCTGACTTCCATAACTGCAAGAGAACACATTTTTGTTATTTGAAGCAGCAGATTTGTGGTAACCTGTTATAACAGTCTCAGGAAACTAATATACCTAATTAATATTTATTGAGTGTCTTTTCAGAGATAGTCTACGTTTATAAAACTATTTTGGATGGGCTTTTTAAGCCACTTTTAAAAATTGTAAGAATATTTATGACAACTTTTTATTTATAAAAAGTTTATACATAATTTGTGAAGCATCCATAAATTTTCATATTTATTACAATAATTTGTGTCATTCAAATATATTGTTTTTGTTCTTTCCTAGTCCTAGTATATACAAATACAATTATTTTTTGTATATTGACCTTTTATCCTGTGACTTTAAGAAATTAATATTAGCTCAAATAGCATTTTGGTAAATTTATTAAAAGTTTTCATTTATGTGATTATATCATCAATAAATAAAGACAGTTTTACGTCCCATATCTAGTGATGTGTTTTTATGGCACTGACTAGGCCTCAGTACAATGTTGAATAAAAGTGGTGAGAACAGACACACTTGCCTTGTTTCCACTCCAATAGAAAAAGTATTCTCTCTTTCAGCATGAAGTATAAAAAGCTGTAGCCTTTTTAAAATGCTTTTTATCACATTGAAAAAGTTTCCTTCTATTCTTAATTTGCTTAAGGTTTTGTGATGACTAGATGATGAATGTTGTTACATGTCTTTTTTGCATATATTGTGATACTCATATTGTTTTCCTCTTTTATTCTATAATATCATGAATTAAATTGATTTTTCCAATGTTACATTGTTTCAGATGCATTTCTAAGATGAACACCACTTGGTCATAATATATCTTTTTTATATGTTGCAAGTTTCAATTTGGTAATATTTGTTAAATATTTTTGCATCTTTTTTGTGAGAGAACATAATCTGTACTTTTCTTTCCTTGTAATGTTTTTGGCTAGTTTTAATGTCAAGACAATACAAAAATTAGCTGGAAAATTTCCCTCCTCCCATTTTTTTCAATGAGTTTGTGTTAGATTAACATTATTTCTTTCTCATATGTTTAATAGGATTCACCAGTGAAGCTATATAGGTCTGGCTTTTCTCTTCCCTTATTATTTCTTTTTGGTGGGGGGAAATATTTTAATTACAAATTTAATTTATTTAATAAACACAGGACTATTCAAATTGTCTATTATTTTCCTTGAGTACGCTTTGGCAGTTTGTGGTTCTCAAGAAATGTGTCCATTTCATCTAAGTTGTCAAACTTATTAGCAGATAGTTTTTTCAAATATTGTCTTACCTTTTTATGTCTGAAAGATATGTAGTGATGTTCCCTCTTTCATTCCTCATACTGGTCATTTGTGACTTCTCTCTTTTTTTGTTTATTAGTCTAGCTAGAGGCATACTAATTTTATTGATATTTTCAGAGAACCAGCCTTCGATTCAATTTGCTTCTAGTGTTTGTTGACTATTCAATTTCCACTCATATCTTTATTATTTCCTTCCATTTATTTTAAGTTTAATTTGCTCCTTTTTTCTAGTGTATTAAGGCAGAAATTTAGATAATTGACTTTCAACCTTTCCTCTTATCTGATATAAGCATTTAGAACTACAAAATTTTCTCCTAAGTAATTTTAGTCACTATTCTCAAATTTTGGTATGTCTTTTGTTCTCTTTTCCTGAGATCCTTTGGATTGAATATTTCTTACCATTTCATTTTATTTCCGCCATTAGCTTATTAGTCATTAATTTTTTGGTTTTGACGGTTTTTCTAGGATTTGCCATATACAGCTGTAACTTATTGAAACCTACCTTCAAACAATATTCTACTACTTCATGCATATTGAAGAAACACAACAATATGTTTTCATATTTTCCATACCATCCTTTGTTGTTTTACTTCTACATGTTATAAACACCATAACACCTTCTTACTCTAGCTCCAAGTAATCCATTTAAAAAATTTTTAACTAAGAAAAATGGCTCTGGATTTAATATTCCCAGTGCTCTTCATTCCTTGGTATAGATCAAAATTTTCAGCTGGTTTGATTTTACTATCACTTGAAGAATTTCCTTTAATATTTATTATAGTACAGAACAGGTGGCATAAATGCTCTCAGCTGTTATTTATCTGAAAATGTCTTTATTTTAACCTTCGTTTTGAAGAGTATTGTCACTGGACGTAGAATTCTAGTTTAACTTCTTTTTTTTTTTTTCTTTCAGCTCCTTAAAGTTGTTATCCCATTGTCTTTTGGTCAATGATAAATCAGTGTTCATCATTACTTTATTCCCTTGTATATAATATATGTCGTCTTTTCTGTCTCCTTTTAACGTCTTATTTTTATGATTTGTATTTTTGTAAATTGATTACAATGTACCTTGGTATGGTTTTCTATGTGTCTATCCTGTTTAAGATTTGTTAAGCTTCCCGAGACTATTGTTTTTGGTCTTCAAGTTTGGAAACTTTGGACTATTACTTCTTTAAATATTTTTCTGCCCCTAGCCTTTCTAAGACTCAGTTACACATAAATTAGACCATTTGATAATGTTCTACAAGTACTAAGGCTCTTTTTTTAAAGTCTTTTTTCTTTCTGTGCTATAGTTTGGATATTTTCTATTGCTATGTCTCTGAGTTCACTGATCTTTTCTTCTTTAGTATGTAACTGCTACAAACACTGTATATGCTATACATACTATATAATCTACTGTTAAGCTATGTGGTGCATTTTTAGTTCCGATATTATACTTTTAAACTCTAGAAGTTCCATTTGATAACTTTTACTTCTTTCTTCATTATGTTCATGTTTTTGTTTAAATATTTTAATGTATATTTAGAACAGTTGCTTCAAAATCTGTGTCTGCTAATTCCACCATTCCTATCATTTCTGAATCTATTCTATAGAGTGTTTTTTCTCCTGTTTATAGGTCATATTTTCCCGCTTCTTTACCTATCTAATTTTATTCATGTTGGACATTGTGAATGTTCTATTGTAGAGGGTCTGAATTTTTGTTTCCTTTCTTTCAATAATGTTGAATTTTGTTTTGTTTTGGTAGGCATTAACTTACTTGCTCATCAGCTTGTTCCTTGTAAGGCTTGTGTTTATTAGGATGGTGCTAGAGTAGACTTTACTCTAGGGCTAGTTTAACCCTACTACCAAGACCCTTGGAGGCCTCTACTGAAAGTTCTGGGTGTTCAATAAGCTCTCTTTGCTCTCCAACTGTTGTGACAATGTCTCTCAGCTCTGCCTGAAATCTGAAAATTGTTCAGCTTATAGCTCCCCAGTAGTTTTTATTTGCCCACACTCATGGAGTTTTACCATATGCATGCACAACTCAGTATTTAGACAACGACTCAAAAGAGACCCCTGTACACATTTCCAGAGCTTTTTTTCTGAGTAACTTCTTCCTCTCTGGTACTCTTTCCTGCAAATTATAGTGCAGCAGACTCTCTTAACGTAAAGATCTCTATCTTCAACACAAAAAGACCCCTATGATCTACTTGGATTTCCCCTTCCTGCTCTGTCCAAAAGTGCCTTCAGGCAGAAAGCTAGGGTGATCATCAAGCCCACTTTGCTTGTTTCCTTCTCTCAGGGATCACAGTTCCATGCTAACTGCTGTCTGATGTCTAAATAGTTGTTTCATACACTTTTCCAGTTGTCTAGTTATTTATGCAGGATAGAAAGTCCAGTGCCAGTTGCTCCGTCATGTTCAGAAGATAAAGTTTCTCTCCTTTGGGTTTTTACTCAAATGTTACACAAGAGTTGCAATCATCCCAACAATGCTCCCTGTCCTCCGTTCCTGCTTCATTTTTCTCCATAGTACTCGTCATCCAACACTATCTATTTACCTATCTGCCTTACTTACTAATTGTTTCTCTCCATTAGAAGGTAGAGTCCATGCAGTTAGGAATTTTTATACATTTTCTTCCATGTTATAGCTCCAGCACAAAGGTTATGTCTTGGAATACAATAAACATAGGATGGATGGATGAATGAATGAATGAATGAATGATATGATATGCTTACATTTTGAAAACTTTCCCTCATGTTATTCCTATCTTTTCTGCATCTTGTATCATATTGTTGATCACACTTTCTCTCTCTCTCCCTCTCTCTCTCTCTCACACACACACACACACACACACACACACACACACACAGCAGAAATGGACCTTACCTGTATGTCCCCACCACCCAACACAGGGGTTAATGTAGGTGACTTGTGGGTGTGGAAATTGTCCCCATCTAAGAAGCACAGTGTCCAATAAACCAGCAGAGGGCAGCACAAAGCTGTGCCTCTCTTTTCGTCTCCCTTGTGCCAGTCTTAGGTAGAGATGGGCTGGTAGCAAATGGAGCTGGAGCTCCAGTTAGACTTAGAAACACAGAGCCAGTGTTATTCCCTCAGAAGAGAACTCAGGAGGGTGCAGGCAGCCTTCTCTGGGGGGGAGGGGGGGGTCTCTCACACAGCCTTGCTGACTCAGCATGTCCCACTGCGTATTTCATCCACAAACACCCAGCCTTGATAGTGGGAGCACAGGCCCACAGGCACACACACACACGTGCACACAGACCCTTCCTCAGTCAGAAGAGTCCTCCCTTCACTATCCAATCACTTTCTCTCCCACCCTGTGCTGTTTAGGTTTTCTAGTTCCGATGGATTCCTCAGAGGTTCCACTCCTAGCCTCCCTATTCACTCAGTGCACTTAGCAATTCTCACCGAAGCCTTTTAATGCCAACCATTTAAATTTAATTCTTACCACAGGAACTGCCAGGCAGCCAGCAGTGTTTGGTCCAATTTACAGATGAGGAAGAGACTCAGAGAGGAAAAGAAACTGGCCTAAGATCACGCAGCTAGTGAGTGAAGAGGCTCAGATTCAAACCCAAGGGTGCTGGCCTTGGGCTCCCTCCATGGCCAGCTGCAGCCTTCACTCCAGCTCAAGCCCCAGGGGAAGGGGTAGGAGTGGAGGCAGGGGCAGGAGAAGGGGAGGTCACAATACAGATTCTTTTCTCCCAGGATTATTATTATCATCCTAAAATAAAGCTAGTCACTCCCAGCTTGCTATTCCTCCCCCGCCCCTGCCCCTGCCCCCACTATAAACCTTTCTATGACATTTACAGGGTGGGGAGCATGGGGGGTGCAGGAAGACAGCATTGCCTGCTTCCTGGGAACTCTTGGAGGGCAGAGCCCGAGTATTACTTGTGTTCTCCAGGACCTCACACACAGTAGAGACTCACCAGGGCAGGTTGGATGGATGGATGGATAAATAGGATCATCAAGATGAAGGGCAATGCCTGGGAACTCTTTAGAGTTGTTAGCGTCTCATTTACTCTTTTAATTCAGCAAAGAGCTCTGGAAGATTCCCATTCCCTCCCCCAGCACTGGGCCCTGTTTTGGATGCTAAAGACACATAGATGGGGAAACTGAGGCCACTACTTGGCAGAGACACAAAAGCTTGTGGCAATTCAGAGGAGGATGTGCCTGGAATAGAAGGAAAATCTCAGCAGGGGCAGCCCTCACCTCTGCCCACAATAATGCTGTGAACCTATTGCTGCTTCCGGCTGTTTGGGACCCACTGGCAGAGAAACCATTGTTGAGCTCCATGCTTGGCCCCTTTCCTACCACCCAATCCTTCCCTTTCCCATTGTCCTTAGGCCCCTCATCAGAGCACAGGATGCAGCTGCTGGCACAGCAGCAGAAAGAATGGGAAGGGGCTGGGAGAAGTAGATGAGGCCATCCCAGGAGAGTTGAGAGGCTTCGGCTGGCGGTCCCTTTCAGAAGAACTGCTGACAAAGGTGGGCCTGGGTGCAGAACTCAGGCTTCAGAGGCAGAGAGATCCAGATTCAAGCCCCAGTATCTGCCACTGACATACTGTGGGTCCCTGGGCAAGCCTCTTTCAATCTCTGAGCAACAGTTTCCTTCTTGGTTAGGGGAAGAATAAGATACCTGCCTAGCGAGGAATGACTTATTGCATTGAAGAGTAACACAAAAATGCATGATACCTAAATATTTTTAAATGTTCATTTCTGTTCCTTCCCCCGAACCTCAGCCATAGCAAAGTATCAAAAAAGATCATGTCAAAAAGGGCCCTTGTGACCAAGTGGAAGCAGTGCTCTAAGTAAATGAAGACGTTTTCTCACAACTGGGTTATCTGAAAAATCACATTGAATAAATCTATAATAAATCCCATTTAGTAATTTTTAATCACTTCTGCACAGATACTCTGTGAGTTAAGTACTCTAGGGTTACTTTCATGGGTATATGACCAGAGCAGCTGCACAGGGTCCCCCACTCAGAAGGGTGTCCTGTACTTGGGGTTTAATGCTCTGTGATCACCACCTTGAAATTCTTCATCATTACATCTTTTAATTTGCATCTTATAAGTAAAATTGGGTGGAGCAGTGGAGCACTCACTGGGTATTCAGAGCCTTGGCTCATACGTGGTCCTGCCTCCCTTCACCTCCCCACCTTCTCCTCCCTGACATGGGTTCTCAGCTCTGTTCCCCCCACACACCCCACACCCCTACCACCACCACAACTCCATCCCAGGCAGGGTCCTGGGTGCCGGCACAGGGAGGGGAAGAGAGAGTTTGCATGCCAAGTCATGAAGCAGGCCTCCTACCTGTCTCATGTGAGACTACACTCACCTCGTATCACCAGGCCTAAGGGAATACAACAGCATGACAGGTTGAGAGAGACAGCAGAGAGAGAAAAGGAACCCTGCATTTTCATTTGCACTGGTCCTCATAAATTATGTAGCCAGTCCTGGGTACTATGACTGCCACCATTTCACTGAGGTGGCAATCACAGTAGACACTGAGGCTCAGAGGGGCTCAGTGATTTGTCCAGGATCACACAGCTGCCAAGTGGCAATGTTCAGACACAGACTTAGATCCCAGGTAGGAGAGGACTCCAAGATCTTAAAGAGCTTTCATCCCAGGAATTAGGAGAGCTGGATCCAATTTCAGACCATGACCCTGGGCAAGTTTGCCCCTACTCTGTGCCTCAGCTTACCCAAGTGAAAGCACTCTGTGGAGTCTTCCAAAGTAGCACAGGGTCTCAAGATTTGGCTTTGCCAGTTACATGGACTGTGATTTGAACACAGGGAAATCATCTTTGCCTACCTTCCTCATAGAGCTGCCAACAGACAAGTACCCATTCTGCATGACACTTCACAGCATGTAAAGCACATCCATGCTACTCCCTGCCCCAAACAACACAAAGCAGAAGGCTGGGCTAGGAATATTATCATCCTCATATCACAGACAGAAACTCTGAAGCACCAGAACTCTAAAGTGACCTCCCCAAGTTCACATTGCATTTCAGGCAAGTTTTGAATAGGTTAACAGGACTCCCAAGGATCATAATATGAACATTCCCAACGGAGACAATAGATCACAACCTTGTGAGTCCTGGTGTGGCAGGGCAGCAAGAGCCCCTGCTCCGAGTGGGGTGGCTTAATCCCTGGCCTTGAGGGTCCCGGGTCTGAAGAAGGAGGCCAGAGAGGTATCCAAGAGCTCCTGAGGGAAGAGACACAACTGGCCAGTAACTTTCAATGGTGACTGCATCCTGTGTGATGTTTATCCAACACATGAAGGGGGTTATCTACAGATGATAAGCAAACAGGCAGACAGAAGGGCCGAGAGGCAGGTCCAGCAGCAGCAGCCCCTTGTTTGTCAGTTCTACTCTTGCAGCCGCCCCACCCATGACCAGCCCACTGGCCAGTGCTGGGAGAGACCTCCCACCTGCAGAAAGCACAGGGTATGGCTGACCAGAAGTCCCTGCAGCTGGGGTGGTGTGTCCTTAGCCCTGCTCCACTCTCCTGGGTTCCTCAGTCCCTTGTTCCCTGGGAAAGAATGTATTATCTACAACACAGGAGGGCCACTCCACCCTCAGGCCAGTCACCTCTCCTGCCTGGGGCTTCTGGTGACCACAGGATGTGTTTGTGAAATGGTTCCTGAAGTCAGGCCTCACCTGTCCATCCCCATTCCTTCAGGGAAGCACTAGTGAAGAACTCTCCAATAAAACTTTCTGTGGGGTGGAATTGTACTATTCCGTGCTGCTGGATAGCCATTAGTCACATATGGCCGCTAGACACAGTGGACAATGATACTGAGGAACTAATTTAAAATTTTTATTTTGTTTTAATTATGTTAAATGTAGATTTAAATTGCCACATGTAGCTAGTGGCTATCGTACTGGGCAATGCAACTCTAGAAACAAAAGGGGACAATAAAAACAAAACAATTATGCCATGACTTGGGGCTTCAAAAACACTTTAGCAATCATCTCTTTGTCCTGTGAAATAGGTGTTTATCCCCATCTTACAGAGAAGAAAACTGAAGCTCAGAGAAACTAAATAGCTTCCATGCTGATGGACCCAAGGAGTAGAGGCATGATTGAGTCCCAGGTTTCTTGATTGCCATTCAAAAATGCCACTCATACCTCTCTGCAACACTGCCCACGTATGTAGTCATCACATATTTACTGGGTCATTGTTATTTAGGAGCATACCTCTGGGCTAGACACTTAAAAACAAATCAAATACAGGCCCAGGCTTAGCCAGAGTATTCTTAGTCAAGGGCAATGTAATTGCCACAATAAGCATATGGGCATAAAAATTACCTTAAGTGACTTTCTTCCAAGTAGCTCAAAGCACTTTGCTTTAAATTCCATTTATATCTGATGACTTCCCAATTGATATTTCAGGCCCTAACCTGTGACCACAGAGCTCTCAATGGGTATACCAAACAGCCTCTATTTGAATAGTGGAAATAAAAGACTTAAGACAGACCATAGCTACTAAAACAGGATACCAAGATGCAAATGCCTGGTTTGAATAGATTAAACATTCCATCCGTACTTTAAATAAAAGCAACTGTTACACTTGTGCACACAATAGGCCAGAGGGCCAGATTGTTCCCTTTCCACTAGAATGGTCCTCGAGTCGAGTGGACATGGAGTGCATGGTAGCTCGTTTTCAAGATTCCACCACCTGGGATAATGAATTGTGCCAAGCTCTTTCTCTATTTTCTGAAGTTCAGCATCCTGCGGGTCAGCCCCCGAGGGCCATACAGCCTCCATCTCCCAAAGCAAAGTTCACCTCCTGTCTCTCACAACAAGGGGAGAACTTAGTGGTCCTTGGAAACTAAACAGGATGCAGTGAAGTCAGGCACTTCCAACAGCTGACCCATCAGTCTGCCCTTATTCATCCCTGAGCGGATGTATGGTAGTATTGTGGAGGACCTTTACTGGACACGCTGACAAACAATTGGAGCAGTATTTGTGCTCTAGTTCGACTGGCTATCCCTTTTACCCTGCCATCTCATCAACCAGAAATAGAGAAAATACAACATAGGTAAATAAGAGAAGCCTCAAAAGAAGAAGCCCCTTATGAGTCTTTTGATTCTCATATCTATTTAGATGCCATTGGAGTTCCTGGAAGAGTACCAGAAAAATTTAAAGCCAGGAATCAAATACTGCAGGATTTGAGTCAATGTTGTTTGGTGGGTAACAATTAATAAAAATGTAGATTTGATAAACTATAATTATTACAGCCAGCAGCGATTTGTATCATCTACTGACACAAAGATGCTGTTAAAGGAATAGCTGAACAATTAAGATCCGCTAGTCAAATGGCCTGGGAGAATAGGATAGCTTTAGATATGATATTAGCAGAAAAAGGTGGTGTTTGTGTTATGGTCAAAACTCAATGTTGCAGCTTTATCCCAAACAACACTGCTCCTGATGGAGGCATAACAAAAGCCCTCCAAGGGCTTACTGCCTTATCAAATAAGTTAGCAAAAACTTCCAGCATTAACAACCCTATTTCAAATTGGCTCTAAAGTTGGTTTGGGCAATGGAAAGAGACTATAGCCTCAATTCTGACTTCTTTAGCGACTGTAATAAGTATACTTCTTGTTGGGTGCTGTATTATACCATGAATCCAAGGGCTAGTACAAAGACTAGAAAACACAGAACTTACTAAAATATGCTCAAACCCTCCCCAAACTTATTCAGAAAAGTTACTTCTCGTAGAAAGTCATACAGAACAGTTGAGTCAAGATATGTTAAACAAGTTTGAAGAGGAACCATAAAGTAAAAGAGGAGGAAAATTGTGGGAAATAGAAAAGTTCCTCTTCAAGGTTTCCTTTCTTGTTTAAGAAATATTGATAAGTGTTAGAAATAATAGTTTGTTTTAAACACTTTCTTCAAAAGCCTTCTTGCTTTTTTTGCTAGAAGCCCTATCCTATGTAACTGTTAGACATGCTAACAGGCACGTAGCACATTCTATGTCCTTGTGTTTTAACCAATATATCTGTGCTGGACGTGCTTACAGGTATGTTCCAGCTCACAACTTATGCCTGTTCCTTATTTGGACTTCCTTTTTTTGCTCTCCATTGCTTTTACCTGTTTTAAAAAGTTTCAAGTTTTTGGCCCATTGGATTTTAGTTTAAATTGTGAGGTCTGGCTCCAGCCAATGGAGATCAGACACAGCAGTAAGAACAAACCCAAATCCATAACAAATAAATATGTCTGCTTTCCTTTGTTGATTGTACTTTTCTGACAAGATTGCTAATAGGAGTACCCTTTCTGCAGAAAGTAAAAAAAAAAATTGCTTCACTAAGAGATCCTTTGTCCCAGTACTAATTTTTCTTTGCAGCACCAAAAAGAAAAATTTTATACATAACATTGAATTGGCTTCTCAAGCTTGTCCCAAACTGCTCTTTCCCATCTCAATAGATAGCAATTCTCTGCTTCCAGTTTTTCCACCTCCAAACCCTGGAGTTATCCATGATGTCTCATCTCTTCAAACCTTTCATCTAATCTATCAGCAAAAATTGTCACCTCTATCTTCAAGAAGCATCCAGAATGCTCTCCATTTCCTCTACTGCCTCTCTAACCTATCAGCATCATCTCTAGCCGGACTGTAACAAACTGCTCTCCTGTGTTCCTCACTCTCCCCCACCTTTTTCTACAAGGTAGCCAAAGTGATTTTTTTTTTTTTTTTTGAGACAGTCTCGCTCGGTCACCCAGGCTGGAATGCAGTGGCTGGAGTACTGCCTACCAGGTTCAAGCATTTCTCCTGCTTCAGCCTACCAAGTAGCTGGGATTACAAGTGCACACCACCACGCACAGCTAATTTTTGTATTTTTAATAGAAACGGGGTTTCACCATGTTGGCCAGGATGGTCTCGATCTCCTAACCTCATGATCCATCTGCCTTGGCACCCCAAAGTGCTAGTATTACAGCTGTGAGCCACTGCACCCCGCCCAGTGATTTAAAAAAAAAAAAACCGAAAAAGTCAGAGTATGCCGCCTCTCAGCTTAAAGCCCCCAGTACTTTCCCAAAGTCCTTTCAGTGATCCATAAGGAAGGCCCTAAAGCTCTGGCCTCTGATGTTTCTCTGACCTCATTTTCTACCACTCTGCTCCTTGCTTTTGTGGTCCAGCCACACCAGGTCTTCCTGGTCACTCCTTCCTGCCACTGCACAGTTCATTCCCTTCCCTCCTCTGATAATCTGACTGTATGTTCCCTTTTCACAGAGGCACTCCCCATCACCTGACCATGTTTCAATTATCCTCATAACACTTATCACCTCCTGACATGTAATGTGTTTGCCTACTGTAGCTCTCCTCCCACTGGAGTATAAACTGCAGGAATAGATTGGCAGATAAGATACAGGATGCTCAGTTAAATTTGAATTTCACATACACAACGAATAATTTTTTAGTATGAGGATGTCCCAGATGTTGCATGGGATGTCTTAATGCTAAAAAATTATTTGCTGTTTATCTGAAATTCAAACTTTACTGGGTGTCCTACATTTTTATTTGCTAAATCTGGCTACGCTATACAGGAAGACAAGGACCCTGGTTATTTTGTTCATGGCTGTATCCCCAGCGCTAGAACAGCTCCTGACACGTAGTAAGTAAGCTCTCAAAAAATAATTATTGATTGAATGAATGTGTTAATTAATGTGAAGCGCGCCTAAACTTTTAATAAACAGCCCGTGTGTAAGTCAGAGAGGCGGAGCCTCAGGCTTGGTTAGTCCAGTCCACACCTGGGGGCCTGGGCGGCCGATGAACTTTCGAAGTAGGTCGAGCAGCTGGGCGCTTTGCCTGCCCCGCCCGCGTTCCGCTGGATGCTGGACTCCACCCGGCTCAGGTGAGCAGCAGGTCCCGGTGGCCCCCCTGGTGGGTGGGGCCACCCTAACCCGCAGGTGCGACCCAGCCTTCTCCAGGGAAAGGTCCCTTTAACGCCCAACCTCTCCGCCCCGACTGGCGCCCCGGCGTGACGTCACCCCAGTGAGTGACCAATGGGGGCGCAGCTTACTGGCAGGCGGCGCCGGCGGCTGCTGCCAAAAGGGGAAGTGATCTGGGGCTGGAGCGATGGCCCGGGTCTGGAGCCCGCGGCCTCCGCCGCCGCCGCCACCGCCACCAAAAGCAACTTGTCGGGAGCAGCCGCGGCCGGATCCGGAGCAGGGGCCGGAGTCGCGGCTGGAGTGGTGTCTGCGCCTGTGAGTGGCTGAGAGTTGCCCTTGCAGGAGACCTCAAACTCCGGGCGGGAGCGCTTGCCGTCGCCCGCGGCACCGCGTCCCCAGGCCCAGACAGCGAGGCGCGGGACTGGCTTCTCTCAAGCCGAGCTCTTCTAGCCGGGCTCTGGATCTCCCACGCCCTCGGGCCCCCTTCATTTTCAGGACAGAGGCCGGAGAACGGTGTCATCACACACTCCAGCTGGCTTCCTGACTTTTCTGTGCGGCCAAGCAGTGTTGGGGTTGTAGCTGCAGGGAGCCCCCTCCTGCCACCACCTCTCCAGCCAGGAAGAAACTGACGCGTTCCCACGTTCTTGCTCTGCACTTCCCCGCTCTTCCCATTCAAGAACAAGTTTCTCTTCACTCTCCGTTGGAAATCCTGCCCCGGAGGTTCAAAACACTTATTTTGTGTGCTCTTCCCCAGCCTCTGGAGCACCCTAGAAGTATTGCCTACTTAATCAGCGCTGAGAATCCTTAAATTTTGACTTGGCTTTTTTCATCCTTTGGGAAATAAAGGTCCCTTTCCACCCTCTTTACTAACACTCTGCGCCCAAGGCGTTATCCCTTGTGGTCGCCAGCTCCTTGGCCATTTCTACGTGACTTCCCACACCCATCTGAGTTCCAGTTTCCTCTGGGCTCTAATCTCCAGTCCCTGGCGGATCTGGTCAGTCCCACCCTTAGGTGGGAGTGACCAGGGGGCTCTGGCCCAGGATCCCCAACCCTGGAAGGCAGCTCCAAGGCAGGAAGAGAACTGGGCGTCGGGTACGAACCTGGCAGCTCAGGAGTCGGGGCTCCTCTCACTCCACACAAGAAGATGAAAAAGCGCAAAGAGCTCAATGCATTGATTGGTTTGGCTGGGGACAGCCGGAGAAAGAAGCCCAAGAAAGGGCCAAGCAGTCACCGCCTGCTTCGCACTGAGCCTCCTGACTCAGACTCTGAGTCCAGCTCCGAGGAGGAAGAGGAATTTGGTGTGGTTGGAAATCGCCCTCGCTTTGCCAAGTGAGTAGTGGTGAAAGGTGGAATGGGGAGAAGGCATCTCTTTGCACTACCAAGGGATTACATTGACAGGAAGGAGAAAGGAAGTCCTTTGCGGGGAGGCGGGGGGGCGGAGGCGGAAAGAGTGCAGGCCTTGGAAGTCAAAGAGGGAAAAACGGTTTTAGGGAGAAGGTAAGTTCAGATCCTGAATGAAGAATAAGTTAGAGATCTGTCTTCAGGTGTAGAAAGAAAAGCTCCAAATCTGAAGTGGAAATGTGGACTTGGAGAATGTGCCGAGAGCCCAGGGAGCCCTAAAGAAGCAAAGAATGGAGACAGAGGAGCAGAGAAGCTTTCGGGACTACCTTTTAAAAAAATGTAGAACAAAGGAGAAACAGGGACTTTAAGACTGCAAATTATTTCGTTTTTGTACTTTCGATGAGTCTGAATATTGGTGATGGTGAAATATGGTGAGGGATATACTGTAGGAAGTATGAGCCTTGAGAGTGGGTGGGGGGCAAAAAGAAGAGGCATCATTTTCCCTAGCCGTTCATAGGTGGAGATACCACTGACAAATCGGGTAGTAAGATTTGAGGACTTTGGGATTGGGGCTCAGAGTGGGAAAGGACTAAAGGGAACTTTAAAAATGCCCTTGGACCCTCTTGGAGCACGCTAAAAGAAAAGAGGATTCTGGTGAGGATGTGGAAACAAGGATTAGGCAGAAGGTTGAGTGCTGACATTGAGTGGTTGGTTGGTTTAAAATGTCTTATTTTATTAAAGGAAGAGTTTGATTTCTAATGAGCTTTGTCAGCTTAGGTTGTTAAGGGCAATCCTGTGTTTGGGTTATGAAGGTATGATGAAGTGTTACCTTCATCAGAAGGTACACGGAGTACTTACCCTGCTAAGTTAGTTTCCACCTTGAAGGTTGGTTGATGTTTTGTGTGAAATCTAGCCCCTTCTGTGTTTCCTTACTTCTGAGCCAGTAAGCTAGAATACACCAGGTGTCCACTTAAAACTACAGATCCTGTTTCTTTCATTTCTTTTACAGTAAAACTTGCTTAAAGGTTTATAAAGTTTCAGTAAACTGAAACAAGGTTCCCCAGAGTGAGTGAGTGAGTATGTATCTGAGAGAGAGAAATCAATAGGTAATTACAGTGCAGTGATGAAATTGCAGAGAAACCTTGGTACACTTTTGTGACCTCAGCTTGTATTCAAAAACCTCCCTCCTGATGATGACAGCTGTAGTGCCCTTAGGTTCTTCCTTTTACCCACAGGAACTCCCTCTGTTTTATGTGACTTTTGAAACCTTTGTTCCCAGTAGATGGACCCTTCATAGGTCATATTACTTATTCATTTAAGTACATTACACTGCCTCCCCTGGGTAATTCACTGGTTATTCATTTAGAGGAGATAATTGCATGGCAAAACATGTGTACTATTTCTAATAAAGCCATACTCATGATCACTTTTGTATTCATGGTTGAATTTGTCCTTTCGAGCAGGGGAGACTATTTACGATGCTGCAAGATCTGTTACCCACTCTGTGGTTTTGTCATCCTCGCTGCCTGTGTTGTGGCCTGTGTTGGCTTGGTGTGGATGCAGGTTGCTCTCAAGGAGGATCTGGATGCCCTCAAGGAAAAATTTCGAACAAGTAAGTGGTCACTCTTGGTTTTTTTTTTTTTTTTTAAGACGGGGTCTCACTCTGTCACCCAGGCTGGGATGCAGTCGTCTGATCTCAGCTCACTGCAACCTCTGTGTCTCCTGAGTTCAAGCAATTCTCATGCCTCAGCCTTCTGAGTAGCTGGGATTATAGGCGTGAGCCACTGCACCCAGCAGTGGTCACTCTTTTCAGAGTGTAATCTTGGACTTCTCTCAGGTTCTGGGACAAAGTCAACTGTGCTAACCTAAGAGTTTTACCCATTCTAGTGAAACAATTATACATTCCTCTCCATATTCTTATCCTCTTTTTGAGCTGTCTGCTTGAACGTTGTAACACTTATTTGTTTTTAAACTCACAAACAAAAGACAGTGCTTGTGCACCAGCAGGACAAATAGCATCTGAAATAATGGCATTGCAGTCAATGCTTAGAGTGCATAAGGCAAGAGACTCCTACCCTTAGGTAGGTAACCTCTACTTAAAGCTTCCATCTCCTCAAGTATAAACTGGCAATGACAGCACTGGGCTGTTCCACTTCACAGGGCTGTTTGAGAAAGAATGTGGGAGCATCTGTCAAACAATTAACTCTTGAGAAAAACCAAACAGGAGCATAGGAATGGGCAATAATAAGAATAGCTAACATTTATGTAAGGCCTACTGTATGCCAACTTTCAAATCATTTTCTTTCCAAAATAATCCTGTGAGATTTTTATTATTTTATGCTTTTAGAAGGATTAAGTAATTTGTTCAGTGATTAAGTTTGACAGAGCTGAGCTTCCTCTTGCCCCTTGTTACCCAAGTTCACATTTATAACACTGATATAAATGGCTTTATATCAGTGTTGTATCAGTATTCCCAGTGGCTTTTTAAGCCTACACACATTTCTTCAAGTGCCTACAGATCTCTTTGATATCAGCTTGGTGAGTAATCTAAAAGAAGTTTAGTAGAAGAAACAGGAAGAACTGGTTTTCTGCATACTTATCAGTTTTCAAGCTTAGAGCAAGGACTGATAGATTTCTCTCCTTAGCTGTGCTTATACTAGTAACATGATCTGTTTCAAGAAAAAAACATTGACATACCATTAATGAGTGTTATCATTTTAAAGTTTCAGGAAACCTTTGTGATTCTTTGAAATAAGTTACATATTTATGAAGGGCTTACAACAACCATGCCTACCTTGAACACTATGCAACTGTCAGAAATGCTTATCTCATGAGTGAGTTTTACAGTTTAAGGAGGTTTTCAAGTCACAGAGTTTTGTATATTCTAAATTGTAAAGTTGTATTTTACACATCCAAATTACTTTTTTGTTTCTTTTGTTTTTTTTTGTTGTTGTTTTTGAGATAGGGTCTTGCTCTGTTACCCAAGCTGGAGTGCAGTGGCATCTGGCTTATTACAGCCTTGACCTCATGGGCTCAAGCAGTCCTCCCATGTCAGCACCCCACACTCCCACCCCCCAACCCCAGTAGCTGAAACTGTAGACATGCACCACACTCTGCTCATTTTTGTATGTTTGTAGAAGACAGGGTTTCACTATGTTGCCCAGACTGGTCTTGAACTCCTGGGCTCAAGTGATCTACCTGCCTCAGCCTCCCAAAGTGCTGGGATTACAAATGTGAGCCACTGTGCTCTACCCAAATTACTTTTTCCAAAAGGTGTGTTTGCACAGTAGCTCCGGCCAGATTTAATATGAATTTTTTTTTTTTTTTTTTTTAGCAACACTGAAATTTTTGGCTCTAGGTTTCAAGGGTTAATCTTCTAAGCAAAGGAACCAGTTTCAACTTAATCACAAATACCCTAACCTTAATAGCATGAGCACACCAGGAAACTGACCACAAAGTTTTCTCAAGGTCATAAAGAAATCTGGCTCCAGAACTGGAATTAAAGTTCTTCCCATCTTAAGCCTAGAAGATTACAATATCCTTACTTTCCCATCTGAAGCTTAGAAGATTACAGTATCTCAGCTTCTCTTGGCTGCCTACAGTTACTCAAGTTTTGAACCCAACCTAAGAACAGCTAATCTTTAGTGTGTTAATGATGTTTCTAGAGATGTTGCTTTAAAAAAAAGTGTTAAAATACTAATGTTGGTTTTCTTCTGTGTTTCTGATTCTGGGGATGGAATCCAGTATGCCACAATTCTCTGCCAGAATCCTAACCTGGATTACCAATTTGCAAAGTATGGTATAAGAAATGTACCACATAGTTATTTTTCCTCCTTTATAGTTGTCCTCGTAGTATTGCATAGTGTCTTTAAGGACAATTTTTTCTTTGTATGTAAGTAGTAATCATAACTTGGAAATTAGGTTCTCAGAAACAGTATTTATAAATAACCACTGAAGACACCTGTCTGTGCTGTCATCTCTCTGTAGTTAATTGGGTCTCTTAACTACAGCCTTCTAGTTAGGCTTGTTGTTGAGCTATAGGCTTGTGCTGTAGCTTGTTTTGATCACATATAGCAATTATTTATTTATGTATTTCAAAACATTGCTCAACTCAGCCATTCAAAATTTAGCTGGGCATGGTGGTGCGTGCCTGTAGTCCTAGCTACTCGTGAGGCTGAGGCAGGGGAATCTCTTGAACCCAGGAGGCAAAGGTTGCAGTAAACCAAGATTGCGCAACTACACTCCAGCCTAGTGACAGGGCAAGACTCCGTCTCAAAAAAAAACAAAATAAAATAAGGCTTTTAAGAGTTGGCTATTCCACTCTGAACTTTTAAAAAATAATACATTATTTTCCAGGAAAAAATATATGACCATTTGAATAGTTGGGCTTTTGCTCCTCACTTGTGAGCAATAGAATTATATATATTGCAAAATCTAATACAGAACACTTAACAATTCTTATCGAACAACCATCATTATAATGTGTATATCTGGAACAAACAACCTTATAGCATATCAAATTCTGCATTTCTCTTTTTCTTGATATGTACAATATCTTGATATTCCTTTTTGTGACTGGTCTGCACCTGTGTTTATAGGATACCTATGTAATTTATACCTTAGCTGAGCTTTTCAGGTAATTTCTTTGGGAATGCAAACAAAGTACTACCTTTTAAAAATGTAGTACTCGTACATGTAATAGACCTGGCAATCAGTCAACTAATATTTATTGAACACTTGTTAATACCAATCCCTGGAAATACTATACTGTCTTCAGGAGATGTCAAGAATTATACCCTGGACTGCAGACCCTGCTTTCTACCACTGAGCCACATTCCCCTGGGACCCTGGCTACATTTGTCAGCCAGCTAAATGAAGCAGATTTGAAATTGTCAGCCCAACTGTTTTGTTGGCTTTGATTTGCTACAATAGAAATGCCAGCACCTGAAATGTCTTCCTGACACTGCAAAGCAGGACTTCCTGAGGGAGGGTAGGGGATGGGGCCTGGAGTAGTCAATGTATAGGCTAAACCATTGTAGACTACTTACTCGAAGTTTTTTGTTTTTTTTGTGTGTGTGTGAGAACTAACATCTTGACTAAATGGAACCAATCTTGTTAGTATTTTTTTTTTTTTTTTGAGATGGAGTTTCGCTCTTGTTGCCCAGGAGGAGTGCAATGGCACAATCTCAGCTCACTGCAACCTCCACTTCCGAGGTTCAAGTGATTCTCCTGCCTCAGCTTCCTGAGTAGCTGGGACTACAGGCATGTGCCACCATGCCTAGCTAATGTTTTATATTTTTTTAAGTAGAGATGGAATTTCACCTTGTTGGCCAGGCTGGTCTCGAACTCTTGACCTCAGGTGATTCACTCGTCTCAGCCTCCCAAAGTACTGGGATTACTGGCATGAACAACTGCACCCTGCCTAAATGTATTTTTTAAAATTTTTATTTCTTGTTTTTCAAGAAGACAGTGGGATTTACGAACTTGGATAAGATCACTTGCTTGTCTGGCTTTAATACCTTCTTGAGAAATCTAGAACCATTTTATTTTATTTCAATAACTTTTCCAAAACACTTGCAAGGAAAGGACAAAGGATTGCTAAAATATCTGAAACAGAAAGCAAAGCAGATAGGCTTGGCATTTTTTTTCAAAGATAAACTTGACAGTTAAGCTAAAAGTACTGACTGGCCCTGAAACTCTTAGTTCAGTATTCTTTTTTCCAAAACCAGATACTTCAAAAAACCTCCACAGTTATTCTAAGGAAGATTCTATTCTCAACCATCCTTTTCTGTCACTCAGCTATGAAACACTTGAGTAAATGAAAAGAAATTTGGAAGAGTGTAAATAAATTTGGACAGTATAAATAAATCAGGCACCTCCTTTTCTGGCCATACAAAGTAGTAACTTGATCATTTGGCACAGAACTTCAAAATGGTCTTGTGCTAATGAGGGTATTAGGGGATGTAGTTATCTGTGACCTCTAAAGTATACTAGGAAAAGTACTGGTCCTAGGAGCTTTGACTTTTTGAATTCTGGCTTTGCAAAACTGGTTGTAAAACTTAGACAAGTCACTTATTCTTTCTGAGCCTTCATTTTCTCATCTATAAAATATAAAGATATATTTGTGCTACCAAAGCACTTAGGGCATTCCTCTGTCATAATATCAGTCACACTGTATAGTACCGACCATGCCTGGCTCCCCACTAGACTGAGACTTTCAGGGTCTTTTTTATATACTGGTGCCCGTGCAGGGTTGGGCACATGGTAGGGGCTTAATAACAAGTTGTTGAATAATTAATACATAAAAGTTTATTGCAAACTGAAAAGACATTGTGTAAATATAAAATATTGCTGTAAGCATTATGTGTACTGTTTGGTGGTGTATGTTGACATTTTTCCATTTCCTCATCTTAAAGATAAGGAAATCAAAAGAACTAAGTACATTCTTTTGGTCATTAACATATGAAATTTTAAATTATTTGCTTCCTATGTTGGAAAAACATGAATTAGTAATCATAGGTTGTTTGTTTGCTACACTTCCTCCCATTTATGTAATAGAAGTACCAATTCTTAAAGTGTCTTTCCTAAAAGGCTCCAAACCAGATAATCATTGTTATCCCCTCTTGGCTCATATAGTCCTCAGGATCCAGAATATTTTCAGGGCTGGTCAGTTTTATATGTTTATTAGTTAATCATTATAATCCAGGTTATTTATGTATTTGTCCATTTCCCCTTCCACTCCTACCTCCTAGTTCATGCATATAAACTGCAGAAAAGAGAGGCTTTGCCCCTTGCCCCTTTGGGGTACGTGTGTATGGCAGATGTTTCTTGGATGAGTTTTTCTTTATGACCTAACTGAAAATGTATAGGAAATTCAGGGAAATTAATTAATTTAGACTGGCTGGTAAAATGTTTTTACTCTGAGATAGATATATTCCTGTAAATCATGTGTAAATTAAGTGCTGCATTTAAAGCACCTAGGAAACTACTGGGCAAAAGGAAATCAGTATGTGGAAGAGACATTCATACCCCCATGTTTATTACAGAATTATTCACAATAGTCTAGCTATGGAATCAACCCAGGTGTCCAACAGCAGATGGATAAAGGAAATGTAGTATATATATGCAGTGGAATACTATTCAGCCATAAAAAAGAATGAAATCCTGTCATTCTTTGCAATATGGGTGGAACTGAAAGACATTGTTAAGTGAAATGAGCTGGGAACAGAAAGCTAAACACTGCATGTTCTCACTTATATATGGAAGATAACAAAAGTTTATTTTGCTAGGTATGGTAACTCATGCCTGTAATCCCAACAACTAAGAGGCAGAGGCAGAAGGATCCTTTGAGCTCAGGGGTTTGAGACCAGCCCAGGGAAGTGTAGCAGCAAGACACCATCTCTAAAAAAAATTAAAAATAGCTGGGTGTGGTGCATGCTTGTAGTCCCAGCTACGCAAGAGGCTGAGGCAGAAGGATCACTTGAGCCTGGGAGTTTGAGGCTGCAGTGAGCTGTGATCATGCCACTGCCCTCCAGCCTGGGTAACAGAGACCTCATGTCTAAACAAAATAAAGATAAAAATAAATTTTTTAAAAATTTGATTTTATAGAAGTAAAAAACACAAAGAGGATACTAGAGGCTGAGAAGAGTGGGGGAAGAAGGGATAGGGAGAGATTTGTTAAAGGATGCAAAATTACAGCCTAATAGGAGGAATAAGTTCTAGTGTTATGTACCACTGTAGTATGACTAGAGTTAACAAGAGGTAGTTGCAAATAGCTGTAAGGAGGATATCAAATATTTTCAACACAAAGAAATGATAAATATTTGAGATGTTGGATACGCTAATCACTCTGATCGCTGTACATTATATGTATGGAAACATCACTAGGTACCCTGTAAATATGTACAATTAACATATATCAATTTTTTTTAATGTTAAAGCACCTAGAAAATCTGTCACTATAATGAAATCCTTTGGCAAACATTTTTGAAAAATGAATAAATATATCTTTTAATTATTCTGAATTTTCAACAGTGAGCTTGCTTAAAATAAGGATACCACCAACACTAATCATTTTGTGGGGGATTTTAATTGTTAAATATGTTTCGGTTTTTTCTTTGTTGAGGGTTTTTTTGTTTAACTTAATAGTATCACATTAACTCCATTTCATACCCTACAATTATTTAACAAAACAAGCATTTGAACCCTTCTATGTACCTGGCTCTGTGCTGGCTGCTGGAAATATATACCCAAGTTAGATCTGGTCTTTGTCCTCAAGCATCTCCCCATTTGATAGAGGAGATAGATGAGTAAAGTTACAGCAGATGAGTAGAGTTATAGCACCATGTGTTAAGTGCATGGTAGAATTTGGAGTGGTAAGGAGGTGCAGTGGTCTAAGAGTCTTGGCTGTTGGTGCTGAATCTTAAAAGGAATTAACTAGGCCAAAGTGCTAGAAATAAAGAAGAAACAAGCCAAAGACATCTAGGCAGAAACCATAGCATGTACAAGGGTCATGAGGCTTAAAAGGTTAGTGTGTCAGGAAGATCAGCTTGGCCACAAGAGGCAGGTAAAGTGTAGGGAATGTAATTGGAAGTTAAGCAAAGGCCAAATATTTATTCAGGTGATAAATATTTATTGAATACTTAAAATGTGTCAGGAGTATTCTAAGTGCAGAACATGTGGAAGTGAACAGAACAGTCATGGAGCTTACATTTTAGGAGGTTATTTTATATGGGTCTTTTATGCCAGTTTTTTGTTTTAAGGAAGCATATAATAACTAATCAGGCAGTCTGCGGCTTTTTTTTTTTTTTTTTGAAAGAGAAAGAGAGGAAAGAAAGAAGAAAAAAAGAATGAAAGAGAGAAAGAGAAAGAGGGAGAGAGAACAGGATTCTTGTTCTATTGCCCAGGCTAGAATGCAGTCTAAAAATGGGTATTAAAAACCTCTTTTATGCTTAACAATGGAGACAGGAAGGAATAGGGGATAAAAATAACAAACAAGCAGCCAGCCAATGCTTTATTTAAACCTGTGAAATGCTATGCAATTGCTGAGGAGTGATTTACTTCCAATTATGTGGTCACTTTTAAAATAGGTGTAATGTGATACTGAGAAAAATGTATGTTTTGTGTATTTGGGGTGGAGAGTTCTGTAAATATTTGTTAAGTTTACTTGTTCCAGGTCTGAGTTCAAGTCCTAGATATCCTTGTTAATTTTCTATCTTGTTAATCTGTCTAATATTGACAGTGTAATGTTAAAGTCTCCCACTATTATTGTGTGAGAGTCTAAGTCTTTTTGTAAGTCATTAAGAACTTGCCTTATGTATCTGGGTGCTTCTGTATTGGGTGCGTATATATTTAGGATCGTTAGCCCTTCTTGTTGCATTGATCCTTTCACACCATGTAATGTCCCTCTTTGTTTCTTATGGTCTTTGTTGTTTTAAAGCCTGTTTTATGAGAGACAAAAATTGCAGCTTCTGTTTTTTTTTGCTCTCCATTTGGTTGGTAAGTCTTCCTCCATCCCTCTGTTTTGAGTCTTTGTGTATCCTTGCATGTGAGATGCATCTAGATACAGCATACCGATGGGTTTTAGCTTTTTATCCAATTTGCCTGTCTGTGTCTTTTGATTGGGGCATTCAGTCCATTTAATTTTAGGATTAATATTGATATATGTGAGTTTGACACCGCCATTTAATGCTAGCTGGCTGTTTTGCCCATTAGTTGATGTAGATTCTTCATTATGGTGATGCTCTTTACCTTTTGGTATGTCTTTGGAATGGCTGATACTGGTTGTTCCTTTCTATGTGTAGTGCTTCTTTCAGAAGCTCTTGTAAAGCAGGCCTGGTGGTGATGAAATCTCTGAGTACTTGCTTGTTCGCAAAAAATTTTATTTTTCCTTCACTTATGAAGCTTAGTTTGACTGGATATGAAATTCTAGGTTGAAAGTTCTTTTCTTTGAGGATGTTGAATGTTGGCCCCCACTCTCTTCTGGCTTGTAGGGTTTCTGCTGAGAGATCTGCTATGAGTCTGATGGGCTTCCCTTTGTGGATAACCCGACCCTTCTCTCTGGCTGCCCTTAGCATTTTCTCCTTCATTTCAACCCTGGTGAATCTGACAATTATGTGCCTTGGGGTTGTTCTTCTTGAGGAATATCTTTGTGGTGTTCTCTGTATTTCCTGGACTTGAATATTGGCCTGCCTTGCTAGGTTGGGGAAGTTTTCCTGGATAATATCCTGAAGAGTATTTTCCAGCTTG
>PVKP010032873.1:0-25518 GCA_004027715.1 Plecturocebus donacophilus | reverse complement strand
TTGCCCTCCAAGTCCTCGTATCCATAAAGTAATGTCTGTTAATTATTTTGGATAACGTATAGTTCCTCTCTCAGTTGCTACTTTCCCTTAGCTCGACTCCCCCAACCAGGGATCTGTGTCTGGGCTCAAGCTCACCGTATGGTGAGGCCCATTTCCCAGGGGCCTCACACGGCAGCGATCCCCACAGATTCCCTCAGTATCCTGAGAGAATAGAGTGGTCAGTAACTAAACAGTTGTTAGCAAACCTCTGATGGCTGAACGCTAGACTATTTTTACCACATTTCTTTGTCTTTTGTTTTTCTCTGTGTTGCAACTTAACCCCAGGGTCCTGACTTAGAAAGTTGTACTTACCACTCTCTTTCTTAGACAGTCTTTCCACTTCTTCCATTTCTAAGTAAAAACTACAGAGCAAACCTAAATTCATGTTTAACATGAAGCCCCAGAAGGTAAATCCCAGTTCAAGAACCAGATTGCTTGGAAACACACAGATAATCCCTTGCTGGTCTAGGGTCTTTCTGTTTACTGTTTAAGCGGTGAAATGGAAAGTCTACTCAGTGTCATGGTTTTCACACTGAAGAAACACACACACACACACACACACACACACACACACACACAGCCTTACACATAACCAGTGCAGAATTTCCAGCTTGCCTTCTGAAGACCAAATGGATACTCTTTTCAATGTGTTTGTTTGTTTGTTTGGGATTTTATTTCTTTTAAAACTACATTCAGGCTGGGCCTGGGGGCTCATGCCTATAATTCCAGTGCTTCAGGAAGCTGCAGTAGGAGGGTCACTTCAGGCCCGGAGCTGGAGAGCAGACTGGGCAACACAGTCAGATCCCACCTCTACAAAAACAAATGAAAAAAAAACAAAAAACAACTGCAGATATTTGTCCGACACTATTTATAGCAACTCCTAAACCAATCCAATATTCAGGGCTGGATGTGATAATAGGGTCTGTAGCTAAATGACTGACAGAAAAGACTGCTTCATGATTTCTTTGCACAGTCGTTTGCTCAGAGGAACATGTATTTCTTATTTTTTGTTGTGAAGGAGAAGGTAATTTGCCGGGCCTGTGGTACAGGAAATCCTGCTCACCTGAGATACTGTGTCACCTGTGAGGGGACTCTGCCTTCATCACAAGAGGTAGGTTGATTGCATGTGCCAGCCCTATATTTAGTGGCTACTAAATTCAATGTTAATGATAATAGAGAAACAGAATCTGCTGAGGGGACTGGGGAGAGACACCAAGAAAACTTCTCACGGTAAACTGAAAGCAAGATTTCTATATGTGGAGAGAACTTTATATATTCATCAATACAGAATTGTTTGCAAAGTCTTAACTTCAAGAGGATTCATTAAAATCAATTATTTCTTATGATTTTGTTTAATACCTTTGCATTGGAGGCCGGCATTAGCCTACAGGAAGTGAACTCATTCACATTTCATTTACAGACAGGTATGTCTTTGTCATCCCCCGCCACCTCCCCACACCCCATGGTCCACTGTCTTCGTTGACTCTATATGCACACTGCTTTTTGAAATTGAGAATATTGTAGCCACTTATTTCTTGGGTTTCCTATCAGCCTGTTTTGAATGTTGAAATGAAGGAATAGGAGTATATGCACTTTAAATACAGTGAATAAGTTCAGTTTAGATGATCTATTTTATGTTTATAAAATGTTTCTGATGAAAATTAAAATTACTTCCAGGTGACTCTTGCCTTGTACTACAAAAAAGTTGGCACTTACTAGCCAACTTAGAAGAAAAAACTTGCTTCTTTTGGGTTGCTATATATGTTTTTGACTGTTTGTGGGGTTTGCTCTCATCTCAGAGAGATTCCTCATGAAACTGGACAATGCAGTTAGTATGGTGTACAGCTAACTGCATTGGGACCGGTTTTATAGAAGACAATTTTTTCATGGACCTGGTGGGGGAATGGATTCAGGATGAAGCTGTTCTTCCTCAAATCATCAGTCATAAGTTAGATTCTCTTAAGGAACGCACAACCTAGATCCCTCATGCACAGTTCACAATAGGGTTTGTGCTCCTATGGGAATTGAATGCTGCTGCTGACCTGACAGGAGGTGGAGCACTCACCTCTTGCTGTGTGACCCGGTTCCTAACAAGCCACGGATCAGTACAGGTCCATGGCCCGGGGATCGGGGACCCCTAGTCTACATGATTAGTATCAAATGGGCGTGTACTCGTTTTTTTCTGAGCACCATGAACTAGGTGGCTAACAACAACAGAAATCTATTGTCTTACATCTCTGGAGACCAGAACTCTAAAATCAAGGTATTAGCAGGGCCACGCTCCCTCCGAAGATGCTAGAGAATGTGCTTCTAGATGCAGCACTCCGGTCTCTGCCTTTGCCATCCCATGGAGCTCTCCCTGTGTGTCTGCCTGTGTATATGTGCCTCTGTGTCCAGATTTCCCTTTTTCATAAGGACACCAGTCACACTGGATTCGGGTCCACCCTAATGATCACATTTTAACTTGATTACTTCTGTACAGACCATTTTCCAAATAAGATCCCATTCTGGGGTACTGGAGGTTAGGACTTGAACATGCCATTTTCTGCGCAGACAGAATTCAGCCCATAACAGTTGACTTGGACAAGATACCTTTTAACGTCATCTAATCACTGACAGTCTAAGAGTAGTTGATTTGAAGGAATTCCTGTTTCCAGTTTTATTGAGATATAATTTATATGCAATAAAATTCACATATTTTAATTGTGCAGTTTAGTGAATGTAGGTAATTATATACAGCCATTTTCATCACCACCACAATGAAGATATTGAACAGTTCCATTACCCTGAAAAGTTTTCTCATTCTTCTTTCTAATTGAGCCACTTTCCTGGTCACCACACACAAAAATTACAGATCTGTTTTGACACTATGATTTTGTTTTTTGATGGATATATATAATTCTAGGCTGACAGTTTTTTTCTTTCTGAAATTTAAAGTTGTTCCACAGTCTTCTGGCCTCCATGCTTTCTGCTCAAAAGTCAGATGTAAATCAAATTGAAATTTTCACATATGGGATGTGTCATTTTTCTGTTGCCACTTTTATTAAGATTTGCTCTTTAGTGATGGTTTTTAGCAATTTTGCTATAATTTGCCTTAGTGTGAAGTTATTCTGGTTGGTGTTCATTTAGAATCTGTAGCTGTAAATTTCTGTGTTTCATCAGATTTGGGAATTGTTTGGCCATGATTTCTTTATTTTTCTACTCCACTCATTTTCTACTCTCCATCTGAAGTCCATATACACACCTGTTGAATTGTTTGATATTATCTAATATGTCCCAGAGTACCTTTTTTTTAGATGGAGTCTTGCTCTGTCACCCAGGCTGGAGTGCAGTGGTGCAACCTCAGCGCACTGCAACCTCCACCTCCTGGGTTCAAGTGATTCTCCTGCCTCTGCCTCCCGAGTAGCTGGAATTACAGGTGTATGCTACCAAGCCTGGCTAATTTTTGTATTTTCAGTAGAAACAAGGTTTCACCATGTTGTCCAGGCTGATCTCGAATTCCTGACCTCAGTTAAGCTGCCCACCTTGGCCTCTCAAAGTGCTGGGATTACAGGCATGAGCCACCACACCAGGCCTGTTCATTTTTTAAAAATCTTTTTTTCTTTTCACACTGTATGATTTCTGTTGATCTATCTTCCAGTTTACTTACATTTTCCTTTACCATATCCTTTTAGATATTAAGTATATCTTGTAAATATTTTATTTAAAATATTATCTTTTTCTATTCCAGAATTCTCACTTGTTTCTGTTTTTTATGTTTCTATTTCTTTGTTGAGATTTCCTCTTTTTATTTATTGTGGACAGTGTGTAAGCTTTAAATTTCTGGTTTGCTGCTTCTAACATCTGATTCATCTTAGGGTCAAACTCAGTTGGTTTTCTTTTTATGTGTGAAGCAGTAGTTCTAGTTCCTTGCAAGCAGCACATTCCCCCAAAGCAAGCATACATATTATTGCCTGTTAAAGCAAAGCAAACAAACAACAGCAAAACCCCAAGAGTAACAGAATCCAGAAGGTACCACAGCCAAACATTCATAATGCTAGGGTACAGTGTAAAATTCCTCAACATACTAAATACCAAGAGAAAAGTTTGAGGGGAGGAGGGATAGAAAGTTTGGTCTCCATTCAGATATTTTGTCTTTAGCTTAGCTGCTTCAAGCCCATTCTGTACATCCGTTGTTCAGGCGTTGGTAAGTGATCTGAATACACAGAGAAGATCCCTTCTCTTCTTTCTTTCTAGGAGCTCCCTACCTCTTCAGCAGCCAAATATTCCCCAGCTTCAGTTTTCTGATTCTCTTGGCCAGAAATACTGCTTTGTATCCCCACTTCACATGCACTATGTAGACTGTCCTTAGCTCCAGGGTGAAAGCCGTGAAGATGGGAACTGACTTTGTATAACTCCCCTCCTTCTTGTGTGTTCTTGCTGCAAGTGTACCTGCTTCTGTTCATTCTCCACTGCCTTCATGTATTATCAGCAGATTTTTTTTTTTTTTTTGAAATAGAGTCATGCTCTGTCACCCAGGCTGGAGTGCAATGGCGTGATCTTGATTCACTGCAACCTCCACCACCTGGGTTCAAGAGATTCTCCTACCTCAGCCTCCCAAGTAGCTGGGATTACAGGTATTCACCACCACGCCTGGCTAATGTTTGTATTTTTAGAGACAGGGTTTCACTATGTTGACCAGGCTGGTCTCGACCTCTTGACCTCAAGTGATCCTGGCCTATTGTCAGCAGATTTTATAGTTCTTCTCTCTGTGGGAGTCATTTGTTATAGTCTTACATTATCATTGCCAGAAGGAAAAATCTGTAGTTTTTTTTTTAAAGATGATTTCTGTTGTACACGATGTGTTTCTTTTTTAGAATTGAGACTAAAAACAAACTAATAATGTGGTGAATTTAATCAGAAAACACATCTATTTTCAAATCAAAGTTGATGTAATTTTAGGGTTGTCTGTTGTTGAGAGTCTGTTAATGTGGTTTCAGGCTTGATATCACTCTCTAATCATAAAATGACACTCTATAATTTTTTCCAAGGCATCAGAGAGAGTAATAGTGAGATAGGGAAAGTGTAAAACTAGAAAACAATGGAATTTCTGGAAATCTTGATATATTCTTATGGATAGATTTAAGTAAATTGCCAGCAAAAGATTTTCTCATTCTTTCCTCAGGCATTCAGTACTTCTTATATAAATAATAAAACCATTTAAATTGATTTCGTTAACTGTCAGTGATGTAATTGTTTCTAGGTCTCATCTATCAACAAAACTATTTTCAGAATAATCCCCAAATTGAATTTGTTCTAAAAATTGCATATGTATAGTATATCAGAGCTTAGATGTCACAAGGATAGTCTTTATCTCTGTAGTCCATAGAAGTAACAATGCATGTTCATTCTGATAGCTTTATGTCTTTTCTTTGTCTAGCAGCATTAATATGATGGGGTAAGATAACTTTTCTTTCCTTTCTCTTTTTTTTTGTTTTTTTTTTGTTTTGTTTTTTGATCAGTAAGATTATCAGAAAGATAACTTTTCTTTCTTTAAAGCAATGTTATATTTAAAAGCTACTTAAACAGTCAGTACATTTCAATGAAAAGTCTGAAGGCTTTGTATTTAGAAACCCAGGTCAGCAAGCTTTATGCTAAAGTCTTGTTTTAAGAATAGGATAATTGAAATGTAAGTTCTGAAGCAAAAGTTTGCAGAGAATTTATCTTTGATTTTCCTGAAGGAGTTTCCCTGTAATTACGCAGAAATCGGGGCAAGCACACACAAAGAAAGCCTCTGTTCTGGTGTGTCTGTAGATACTGGGGGCTGATGTGGCCCTAGATAGGTTTCTATTCTAGATAACAGAGCTGGCCCTGAAGCAAAACAGGATACAGCTGGGCAAATAGAGTGAACTAAAATGTGTGTCTTTGAGGGAAAAGTGCCCTTAGCAAATGTTTTCCCTGGTGTGTGCATTCTTAGTATTGTGAGGGGCATATGTGGCGATACACACGTTCAGTTACCAATCAAATCAGTCATTGACTCAGTAAAACTGTTTGAGTGACTCCCGTGTGCCAGGGTACCAGGACTGTCCTAGTCAGGGGAATAAAAGTGAAATTATAGTGCTTTCTCCTCTAGAAATCAGGATCTAGTGGAAAGCAAGGTGGGAAGGGAAGGAAGCTGGCCGGTGCAGCTTGGCCCTGTGCTAAGCATTCCTATCCACTTAACTGTCGGTCATCGTCTGAAACCTCTGCAGACCTGGGAGGAAGCTATTGTACTGAAGAGGCTGTATGGATTCAGGGAGAGAAGTCAGGCTTTAGAGTCACATGGCTCTAATCGTGTGTCTCACCCTCTCTGTGTCCCCGTGCTCTCCCTCTGTAAGATGGGGACAGTGACAATACTCACCTCCCAGGTCCGCCGTGGGACTGATTCGAGGGTGCGGGGCAGTGTGGGATGCACATGGTGGGTGGTCAGGTAGCAGCCACGGTGCCTCCATTTGAGAAGTGAGCAAGTCTTTTACCAGGCAATAGTGAGGAAGCAACAGGAACACATTAGAATCTAGGTTTACCTAACGTAGTCCCAGGAATTCTCATGAAACAATTCTACCCCCGTCCTCAATATAAAATAATTCTTCCCATGTGTCAAGAGTGGGAAATCAAGTCACATTTTTCTATGGAAACCAGAACTCCAAAGGATAGAAGATGAGCCTTAATCATGGCCCCTCATGTAGCTAGCTTTCTTCTTCCTTCATTACTATTCTCTTAACAGCAGGCCTTGCTATTCTTGATATTAAAGATATTGAAAAATATTAAGATGTGCGAGGCACTAGTTTCACTGACTTTCTGTGATCTCTATGGAGGAATATGTGCTGTATATACTAATTTATTCATTGGTGAAACCCATCATAGCTGTACTCCTTTGGGCAAAAAAAAAGAGACATTATTTCCAGGGCTTATATTATCTCAGGGCTTTTTATCTTTTTTGAATTGGGAGGGAGATTAGAGAATATAGTATTGATCTGCCTTTAAATGCCATTTCATTCACCAGTCGCTGTGCAGTGGGGATAAAGCCCCTCCTCCGCCCACTCAGAAAGGGGGGACCATTTCCTGTTCCAGATGTGGTCGCTGGAATCTCTGGGAAGCATCCTTCTGCGGCTGGTGTGGCGCCATGGTGGGTATTTTATTTTTATTATTTTTTATTTTTTTAAATCAAGAGACCTTCAAAGCTACTACAACTCAACATCGTGAGTATTTTTAAAACTGATGTTCTGTATACTGAGCACCTTACCACTGGCCTAGAGAGAGCCAAGCAAATCTTCCATGGCCTTGCAGAAATCATTTCTTGTGATTTCGCTACTGGCACCTATAACCTAAGAATCTGGAGATAGAGATAATTATCTTACGTTGAGAGCCATCTCTCATGACTGTTTTGATTTGTATATCTTTGAGGTTAAACCTTTTCACTCATTTATTGACTACTGGCATTTTTTTTAAATGAGTTCTGTCTGCCTGCCTTTATAATGAAACACTCAAGACTATGTATTTATTCATTTATTTAAGTATTGCATGCAAATAATAAAAAAGTTTTAGAGTGAAGGGTTAGTTTCCTTTCTCATCTAAGTCCCAGAGTTCTCTTCTCAGAAGCAATTGCTAATATCCAGTTCTGGAGATGTTCTTTCAGCTATTCAATGCATGTGTAAGTAAATTGGTGCTATGAACACTGATCCAATTATTTTCACTTAGCAACATATCTTGTTAGTAACCTCCTCATTGTTTGTATGTATGTACAGTGATCTATTTAGAGCATCCCTATTGATGGACATTTGTGTTGTTTTCAGTGATTTCTTTTACAATCACAGTGCTTTAGTGGTTGACCTGGAGTACACTTATTTCTCTACTTGTCTCTCTGCGGGATAAATGCTGGAAGGTAGAATGGCTGGGTCAGAGAGTGTGGGCATCTGTTATTTTATATGGCATGAGAATAATTTACACGAGGAAATTTTAACTCTAATATTCATAAAGACATTTTCTATCCTCTAGCTTGGCATTCCTGCTGGCTGCTCTGTTTGCTCTAAATGTGGGGCCAGCAATCACCTGTCTGCCCGATTCTGTGGCTCCTGTGGTATTTGTGTGAAGTCCTGGGTGAGGCTCAGCATGGACAGAGGCCTGGCTCTAGCTGCTGAGGAACCTCGCCCTTTTTCTGAGGTGAGGCCTCCCCTGTAGTAAGAACTGGTACCCGGGAAAAGGATGTAACTCTGAATATGTGTCGTCTACCCTGTGAATCAACCCAGGGAAGAGACCCAAAATATTTAGAACTTTCACATGGAATTTGAAGTGGCTGTGTAAATAAATGCAGTCAATTTAGATTTTAAACACTCGAATGATTTCTTCAGAAATCGAAGATCTAAATGGGCATATTTGTGTGTAGTAAATTGAGATCTGTGTCATTGCATTTGCAAGGCCATGGACATAATGCCACTTTAGTGGCTTAAAAATACATGAGATAGAATGCACTTCTCTTGAATTTCTTGTGTAGCATTCTGAGAACTTTTCCTTCCCCTTTTTTTATATTTTAGAAAACTTAGGTATATAAAATTGCTTTTGTGATTTATAACAGCTGGGCATAATTTGAGGAAAATCTCACCAGGTTATTTTCTCACCAGGTACTTAAGCTCTAAAACTGGCTTTGTGTTAGATTTTTATAATTTTATGAATTTCTCTAAGCTGGATAAAGACTTTTCATGTTTCTTCTTATCTCTTCATTATAAGAAGTTAAAGATTGATAATTATTAGAGGATGCACTCAGCACTTTGTATATAGTTTTAGGGAGTTCCTCTTGACCCAGTTTAAAAGATTTAAATCTTGGACTGCCACTAGCCCTTATTCCTTTGTGCAAATGAAACAAAGGTGTTATTTTCTCAAGATACATGACTGCCATCTATTGAAAATTGCTTGTAATATACCAATTTCTCTACTAGAAAAATTATTCTAATACATATGCAAATATATGATGTTCACCATGTGAATGGTACTACTTTCAATGCAGTGACCATGTGCAGTTCACAGCCCACACAACCTTACATGGTAGCCCTCTCAGGTCCTCAGGTTCAGATGCCGGAGAGTATATTAGCGGAAATGTTGGTGACCAGTAGCTCAGTGTGGATGAGTAGTGAAGTCTAAGCTCTATTGCATTATAGAGCTGAAAAGGATAGATTCTTCCAGGCATCAAGCAGGCCAGCAAACATCCCTTGATTTGCTGAATTTTAGATAATAAATGGCTACTCATGGATCAGGCTGGGAGTTGCTGGGAAAGACAGGAGCAAGGAACATGAGGCAAAGGCTGGAAAACTCTTTTACCTCAAAGTACAGTTTTTTTGAGATACATTTTATTCCGATTAGAATTGTTTTCTATAAGTGAAATGGAAGATTTATTAAATTATATTCTAATTTTAAAAACTGTTTTCTGCCTCACTTATAGCCCCGATGTGCCTGGCAGCCTCTGAATATTCCTTTGCCCAGATCTGATGCTAGGACTAAGAAGGACATAGGCACACAGACTATTGGCCTGTTCTACCCATCCAGCAAGCTGCTAGCAAAAAAGGAACTGGAAATAGCCTCTCAAAAGCAGAGGCAGGAGAAAATGAGTGACCACAAACCGCTTCGCACAGCCATCAGCCCAGGAAGAGGTAAGGGGGAGGATGCCCTTTCTTCTGGTTGGGAGGGAATTCACTGTTTCTCTGAAAGGACATTTCATTTTCTTTTCCTTTTAGATTTATTTTTATGTGTAAGAAGTAAGTTTCTTTCCTTTTTTTCCAAGTAATTTTCTATGTATGAAAAAGAAGCTCTTCCTGTTAGCTGTACCTTAAATCTTCAGTATTCTGATGTTTTAGCTTATAGCCCTGTTGTCTAGCTTCTCGGTCACATGGCGCACGTGAGCTTCTTTTGTCATGGTAGACATGTTATTAGTGTGCACTGCCATTATCCCTTTTTTTATTGTGGTAAAATTTATATAACAGAAAATTCACCATTTTGACTATTTGTAAGTGTATAATTTGGGCCAGCACTTTGGGAGGCCAAGGCTGAAGGATCTCTTGAGTCTAGGAGTTTGAGACCAGTCTGAGCAACAAAGTGAGACCCTATCTCTACAATTTTTTTTTTAATGCAGTCAGGTGTGATGGTGTATGCTTGTGGTCCCCAGCTAGCTGCTTCAAAATTCACTTTGAAACTTAATCTCCATTGTGGTGGTATTAAGCAGTGGGACCTTTTGGAAATTGATCATGAGGATGGATCCCTCATGAAAAACCTTATGAAAGGACTGGAGGGAACGAGCCAAGGCCTCTTTTTGTCCTTTGGCCATTCCTCCATGTGAGGACACAGCATTCTCCTCCTTTGGAGGATACAGCAACAAGGCACTCTATTAGAAGCAGAGAGACTAGGCCCTCGCCAGATACCTAATCTGCAGGGACCTTTATTTTGGACTTCTAGCCTCTAGAACTGTGAGAAATAAATTCCTGTTCTTTATAAATTATCCAGTCTCAGATATTTTGTTGTTAGCAGCACAAATGGACTAATACAGTTTGCTAGTATTTTATTGAAGACTTTTGTGCATATATTTATAAGAGATACTAGTCTGCAGTTTTCTTCTTTCTTTTTACTGTTTTGGTATCAGGATAATGGTAGCCTTATAGAAACATTTCTTTTTTTTTTGTATATGTGCTGCCGAGGTGAGCACTACTTTTTTTGTGAAGTGGTTATGAAGAATTGGTATTAACTATTATTTAAATTTTGGTAAATTACCTGTGAAGCTATCTGGACTTGATGTTTGTCTAGTGGGCACTTCTGATTACTCTTTACTTTTTATAGGTCTATTCGGATTTTCAGTTGAGTCAGTTTTGGTAGTTTGTGTTTTTCTAGAATTTATGTGTTTCATCTGATTAATTTATTAGCATACAGTTGTTTGTGATACTCTTTTATTATCTTTTTTTATTTCAGTAAAATTGGTGATAACATCTCTTATTTCTAATTCTAGTAACTTGAGATGTCAGTTTTTTTAGTCAATCTTGATAACATTTTGTCAATTTCGTTGATCTTTTCCCAGAACCAACTTTTGATTTTATTGATTTTGTATTATTTTTATATTCTATATTTCATTAAATTCTGCCCTAATCCTGATTTCCTTCTTTCTTCTTACTTTAAGTTGACTTTGCTCTTCTTTTTCTGGTTTCTTAAGGCTAAAGATTAGGGTGATGATTTTGAGATCTTTCTTCTTAATATGAGCATTTGCTGCTATAAATTTCTGTTTAAGATTTGCTTTCACTGCGTCCCATAAGTTTGGTGTACCTTCATTCCTTTCTTTCTTTCTTTCTTTTCTTTTTTTTTTTGAGATAAGGTCTCGCTTTGTCGCCCAGGCTGAGTGCAGTGGCACAATCATGGTACTCCGCAGCCTTGACCTCCTGGGTTCAAGTGATCGTCTCACCTCAGTCTCCTGAGTAGCTGGGAGTACAGGCACAAGCCATCACACCTGGCTAATTTTTAAACGTTTTTGTAGAGATGGAGTCTCACTGTGTTGCCTAATCCTATCTCAATCCCCTGGGCTCAAGTAAGCCCCCCACCTTAGCCTCCCAGAGTGCTAGGATTACAGGCATAAACCACTATGTCCAGCACCATGAATCAGGACTTTTTGTCCATTCTGACAATCCCTGTTTTTTTTTATTGGGTTGTTTCATCCATCCGCATTTAGTGTTATTATTGACAAAGGTGGACTTATCCAATTTGCTTTTTGTTTTCCAAATGTTTCTAAATGCCTTTTTTGTTCCTCTATTGCTTCTTTACTGCTTTCTTTTGCATTGCATATTTTCCAGTGTAACATTTTGATTTCTTTAATGACTTTTTCACTACATATTTTGAGTTATTTCCCTAGTGGTACTGTAGGGTTTTCCTCATACATCTTACCAGAGTATGCTTCAGGTTTATACTAACTTAAGTCTAATGAAATATAGAAATACTAACCCTATAATTCAATTCTCTCTTCCCAATTTTTGTGGCATTAAAAAAATTTATTTATTATACTTTTAAGTTCTGGGGTATATGTGCAGAATATGAAAGTTTGTTACATAGGTATACATGTGCCATGGTGGTTTGCTGCATCTATCACCCCATCATCTACATCAGGTATTTCTCCTAATGCTATCCCTCTCAAACCCCTCCAGCAGCTGCTATCCCTCCCCTAGCCCCCCACCCCCCTACAGGCCCCGGTGTGTGATGTTCCCCTCCCTGTGTCCATGTGTTCTCATTGTTCAATATCTACTTATGAGTGAGAACATGAGGTGTTTGGTTTTCTGTTCCTGTGTTAGTTTGCTGAGAAAGATGGTTTCCAGCTTCATCCATGTCCCTGCAAAGGACATGAACTCATCCTTTTTTATGGCTGTATAGTATTCCATAGTGTATATGTGTGTGGCATTATTTTTTAATATAACATTATATTTATGTTTAAGTTGTAATTATTAGTTTATAACATGTCTTTTAAAGATGCTTAAAGAAAAAAGAACAATTATATATTTGAGGCTTTTGTTATATTAGCCTTCATTTTTTCCCATTTATAGTCCTCTTAATTTAATCCTTTGGATTCATTTCCTAAGCTCAATGAGGCTTTGCTCTTACCCACCTCGTTTGTGTTGTTATTGGTCAATATATTTTATTTCTATATGTTACAGGCCGAACATTATAACTATATTCATAGGAAAAGAAATATGCATTTATAATATCTTCTATAATTACATAACTACCTTTACTGGTAGTGGGTGTGTGGGAGGAGGGATTCATATTACTCTCTAGAGTCATTTGCTTTCAGCCTAAAGAACTTCCTAAGTATTCTTATAAGGTGGGTGTGCTAGCAATGAATTCTCTGTTTTTGTTAAACTCTACTAGCTATAAGATTCTTACTTTACAGTTGTTTTCTTTGAACACTTTCAATATGTTAATCTACTGTCTTCTGGCCTCCATTATTTCTGCTGAGAGTTCTTCTGTTAATATATTGGGGATCCTTTGAAGCTTAGGAGTCACTTCTCTCTTGCTTCTTTCAAGATTCTCTTCTTGTCATATTCTTTCAGCAGTTTGATAATGTGTCTTGCTGTGGATCTCTTTTTAAGAGCTTCTTTTAAAATTTTATTCAATTTTTAATTTTTTAAATTTTTGTGGGTACATACTAGGTATATATATATTTATGGGGTACATGAGATATTTTGGGAGAGCCATGCAATGCATAATAATAACACTGATTACATAAACAAACAAACCTGCAAAATGAAAACTAATAAAAACTCTATGTTTCATCCCCCTGCTTTTTAACTTTTTGCTTTTTCTCTTTAGTCTTATTGTACTGTCTTAAACAGTTGCTGTAGTTGTTATTTTTGATTGTTTCATAATTTAGTCTTTCTATTTAAGTCAAGAGAAGTTCACACATCATAATGACAGTGTTACACTATTCTGTGTTTCTCTGTGTGCTTACTGTTACCTTCAGATAATTTCTTCTTGCTCATTAACATCCTTTTCTTTCAGATTGAATAAATCCCTTTAGCATTTCTTATAGGACAGTCTGTATTGATGAAATTCCTCAGCTTTTGTTTGGGAAGATCTTTGTTTCTCCTTTATGTTTAAAAGATATTTTTGCCAGATATACTATTCTAGGGTAAAACTTTTTTTTCTCAGCATTTTAAATATGTCATGCCACTCTCTCCTGGCCTATAAGATTTCTGCTGAAAAGCCTAGTGCAAATGTATTGGAGCTTGATTGTATGTTATTTCTCTTCCGTTGCTGCTCTTAAGATACTTTCTTTATCCTTGACCTTTGAGAGTTTGATTATTGAATGTCTTGGGGTAGTCTTCTTTGGGTTAAATCTGCTTGGTGTTCTATAACCTTATTGTACTTGAATGTTGATAGTTTTCTCTAGCTTTGGGAAGTTCTCTGATACTATCCATTTGGTTTTTTTGGTTTGCTTTTTTGAGATGGAGTCTTCCTCTGTTGCCCAAGCTGGAGTGCAGTGTGTGATCTCAGCTCACTCTAACCTCCAACTCATGGGTTCAAGCAATTCTCCTGTCTCAGCCTCCCAAGTAGCTGGGATAGTAGGCGTGAGCCACCACACCTTGCTAATTTTTATGTTTTTGGTAGAGATGGGGGTTTCACCATGTTGGCCAGGCTGGTCTCGAACTCCTGACCTCAAATGACCTACCTACTTAGGCCTCCCAAAGTGCTGAGATTATAGATGTGAGCCACTGTGCCTGGCCTGATAGTATCCCTTTGAAGAAACTTTCTACTCCTGTTTCTTTCTCTACCTCTTTAAGACCAAAAACTCTTAGATTTGCCCTTTTGAGGCTATTTTCTAGATTTTTATGGGTTGTTTTGAGATGGAATCTTGCTCTGTTGCCCAGCTGGAGTGCAGTGCCATGATCTCGGCTCACTGCAACTTCCACCACCTGGGTTCAAGCGATTCCCTTGCCTTAGCCTCCCAAGTAGCTGGGACTATAGGCATGTGCCACCACACCTGGCCAATTTTTTTTTTCTTTGATTTTAGTAGAGACAGGGTTTCACTATGTTGGCCAGGATGGTCTCGATCTCCTGACTCATGATCTGCCTACCTTGGCCTCCCAAAGTGCTGGGGTTACAGGCGTGAGCCACTACACTCAGCCTATTTTCACTGTGCTCTCCCTCCCCAAAGTGCACACATTCCCTTTCCATGCTGGATAGCTGCTGCTGGGGGTTGGGGAAGGATGGTATCAGTGATTCAAGACTGTCTCTCCTGCCCTTCTTAATGCCTCGTTCCACAATATGAAGTTAAAACCAGGCATTGTGATTGCTCACCTGATTTTTGGTTCATGTGATGGTGCTTTTCTGTGTGCAGATAGTTGTTAAAATTGGTGTTCCAGCAGCGGGGATGAATTGAGCTTCTTGGATGTGTAAATTCATGTCTTTTATCAAATTTAGGAAGCATTTGGTAATTATCTCTTCAAATATTTTTTTCTGCCCCATTTCTTTGTCTCCTTTCCTTCTCAGATTCTCATTATGTAAATGTTGGCATGCTCGATAGCTTCCCATGGGTCTCTTAGGCTTTGTTCATTTTTTCATTCCTTTCTCTCTTTTTATATTGTACAATATCTATTAACCTATTTTTCAGTTTGCTAATTCTTTTTTATGCTAGTTCACATTTACAATTGAGCCCCTCTTGTGAATTATCTATTTTAGTTATTGTACCTTTCGCTACATATTCTTATTTGGTTTTCCTTTGATATGTTTATATTCTCTTTTTCAAGAATACTTCTTCCTTCTTTTTTTATTTTTATTTTTTATAAGCAGAGTCTTGCTCCGTTACCGAGGTTGGAGTGCAATGATATAAATCATAGCTCACTGCAATCTCAAACTCCTGGGCTTGAGCAGTGCTCCCACATCAGCCTCCCAGGTAACTGGGACTAGAGGTGTATGCCATCATGCTTGGCTAATTTTTAAATTTTTTTTTTGCGGAGATGGGGTCTCGCTATATTGCCCAGCTGGTCTCAAACTCCTGGCCTCAAGTAATCCTCCCACCTCAGCCCCTGAAGTACATCATAATTTTTTCTTCTACTTTTTTTTTTAAGAGGGAGGGTCTTGCTCTGTCACCCAGGCTGGAGTGCAGTGGTGCAATTATAACTGACTGCAGCCTCCAACTCTTGGCCTCAAGTGATCCTTTAACCTCAGCCTCTCAAGTTGCAGGGACTACAGGTGCATTCCACCACTCCCAGCTCTTTTTTTAATCCTTTTAAGCATAATTTCCTTTAGTTCCTTGAGCATATTTATAATGGCTGCTTTGAAGTCTTAAATCATCAACATCTAGTTGCTATCACAGGCAGTTTCTGTTGGATGTTTTTTTCCCCTGTGTTTGGGTCAGAGTTTCCTGTTTCTTTGCATGTCTCAAGATTTTTTTGTTGGAAACTGGATGTGTTAGATAATACATTGTGTCAACTCTGGGTACTGACCTATCTTCCAGGCTTGTTACTGTTATTTGTTTGTCTGTTTAGTGACTAACTGGATCATTTTAGTGAACTCTATTTTACCCCCACAGTGTGGAGCTTCTGATGTTACTCCATGGAGAGTGTAACCTTGTCGTGCACCTGTCACTGCCATAGGATGATGGTGGTTTGGCAGGGCTCTCTTTGTCTCTTTCCTGACCACACCTAGCCATTAAGCTCTACTTACTGTTGGATGATTTCTCTGTTGTTTTCAACCACGACCTGGGGCATAAATTGCTTCACAGACAGGTTTAATTAAATTTGGCATCCTTTATAGCAGGGGTGTTTAATCTTTTGGTTTCCCTGGGCCACACTGGAAAAATTGTCTTGGGTTACACATAAAATTCACTAACGCTAAGATAGATGAGCTTAAAAAAAAAAAAGAAAACAAAAACTCATAATGTTCTATGAAAGTTTACGAATCTGTGGTGGGCACTGTGGCTCAAACTTGTAATCCTAGCACTTTGGGAGGCCGAGGTGGGCAGATCATTGAGGTCAGGAATTCGAGACCAGCCTGGCCAACATGACAAAACCCCATGTCTATTAGAAATACAAAAATTAGCAGGGCATGGTGGCAGGCACCTATAATCCCAGCTACTTGGGAGGCTGAGGCAAGAGAATCATTTGAACCCAGGAGGCGGAGGTTGCAGTGAACCAAGATAGTGCCACTGCATTTCTGCCTGGGCAACAGAGTGAGAATACGTCAGGAAGGAAGGAAGGAAGGAAGGTAGGTAGGTAGGTAGGTAGGTCAATTTATGAATCTGCGAGGAAGGAAGGGAGGGAAGGAGGAAGGGAGGGAGGAAGGAAGGAAGGAGGGAAGGAAGGAAAGTCAGTTTATGAATCTGTGTTGGACTAGATTCAAAGTCATCCTGGGCCACATATGGCCCGTGGGCTGTGGGTTGGACAAGCTTACTTTACAGGGATAGTTTTTTAGGTCAGTGTTTGACTATTTTTCTTATTTCAGAAGGACTCTTCTTAGCTGTTGATTTCCCTGGTCCTTTGAGGTAAACTGGCTGGCCTATTTAGCTCATATCTCTAGTGAATCTTCTAGTCTTTTCATTGCTTTTTTAACACAACCTCCATTGTTTTGAAAGCAGCCTTAGGCTTGAACTCTGTTGCAAATGGAGTCTGTTCCTTTGGGGAGAGATTCTGAACTCTGGTTTTTGACCTGCCTCTTCCCATGGGCAAAATCTCTGAGCCAATGCTTTGGATGGAGACAATGGCATGTTTTTTTCAATGTGGCACCATTGCTTTAGGGGCTGGGTGACCAGCAGAGCAGGGTGCAGCTGTAGCCTTTGTTCTTCATGACTTGCTTCTTTCAACATTGGACTTGTGCCAAATGAGCCAGGAATAGGTGGTCTGGACCCCAGTATTCCCAGTGTCCCAGATCTGGGCAGAGAAAGGGAGCCCCAGCCTCTTGACCACATTTGTCTGGAACTTAGCCTGTGCAAAGGGCAATTGGGACAGGATGAGAAATACTGAAGTCCCTGACTTTCCTCTGAAGATGTGAGGAGAGGGAGTCCTGTGTTCTTGGCCTCACCTATATGGAGTGGAGTTTCCATCATGCTCAGTTGAGAAGGAGTGGAAGGGAGTCGGCCATGGTTCAAACACCACAGACTCTCATGATTCTGAGTTTTGGTATACATTCATTAAACGTTTATTTTCTATATGGCTTTAGAACCATTTCTAGAGACTTAAAATAGTTGTGATGGGGTTTGCTGTTTTTTTAAATTAGTTTTGTTAGCAATGGCGAATTCATATGGGTCTACAGCAACCTCACTTCTTGCTTCCATGGAGGAAAGAATTTGGCTGAGAGGCATAAGGCAGAGTGAGGGACCAAGGCAAGTTTTAGAGCAGGAATGAAAGTTTATTGAAAAGTTTTAGAGCAGGAGTGAAAGGAAATAAAGTACACTTTGAAGAAGTCCAGGTGGATGACTTAAGAAATTCAAGTGCACTGTTCAGCCCTTGACATGGGGCTTATACATTGGCATGGTTCCCGAGGTTGTATTATTTCTCCCCTGATTCTTCTTGGTAGGCTGGCCCCATGTGCAGTGGCTTGCCAGTACTTGGGAGGGGCCACACGCACTGTATGTTTACTGAAGTTGTATGTGTTAGTCACGTTACGTGCGTAAAGAGACCACCAGGCATGCTTTGTGTGGGCAACGAGGCCATTTTACTTTGCACTTGGGTGCAAGCGGGCCAAGTCCAAGAAAGAAGTTAGGCAAGGGGAGTAGGAAAGGGCACTGGTTACATAGTCTGAGGCAAATGGTCAGTCAAAGGTTGTAATCTATTTTAGGGAGGGGAAGGGCATCACAGGGTGCATAGTCACAAGGGTAGGGGTCATCTATTACAAACAGGCATAGTCATGGGGGGGAGTTATCGGTTGCAAGCAGAGGGGAGGGTGTGGTAAATTATATAGTTACAGGGATGGGGTCTTGAGAACCCTAATATCTAGGGGGGAAGCTTTGCAAGGCTGAGCAGGAACAATGGTCGAACATTGCAGGAGGAGAGCTATCAGTTGAGGCAGGAGCCAGTTGTTTCACTTCTCTTTGTGGCCATCTGGTTACTTCAGACTTTCTGGCTCCTGGAGACCATCAGGAGGTGTACGTGCAGGTCACCAAGGCTATAATGGCCAAGCTTGGACTTGGAGGCCTGACAGTGTGCATGCTCACTTGAGGCATTCCCTTACCCATTGAGTGTTCTAGAGAAAGGTCATGTACCAGTTAAACTCTACCATTTTGCTTCTTAGTGCACATGGCTGAGCCTACTCATCCAGCTCCTGAGATCTCACTGGGAAGCTGCTGATCACCAGCTTCCAGTGTTTTCTGTCTCCTGGGGGACCGCTGTTCCCTGACACCAGCTACAACCAATTATTGTTTTAGAGAAACAGTTTAACAACTGTCTGACAATCACATGATGGTCACTGACATTTCTGGGGGTCAGGGGAGGCTTTCCTGCCCTGTTCATATCTCCCTAGCTACCTACTCTTAACAATTTGGTTGGGAAGTAGGTCCACTCAAATCCCTAGGCTGCCATGCCAGAAGTTGGTCATTCCCTGCTCTTCCTTTGCCCTCTGGATGTCCCTAGTGGGAGTCAAAACCCAGCTCACAGTCTGACTGAGCTCTTCCAGGTATAAATGTGGTATCAGACCTATGATAGATTGTCTGCAGAGATGACCAGAGTCACTCCCCACATCTCTCTTCTCCTTAGGAGGAAGAGGCTGTGTCTCTTCCTTTGGAATCTGGACTGACCTTGTGACTTGCTTTTACCAATAAAGAATAGTGGAAGAGACACCGTGATAGTTCTGGGCCTAGGCCTTATAAGAGCTGAAAGCTTTCACTTGCTTTCTAGGAAGCCAGCACTGTGTAAAGAAGTTCAGTAGAGATTACTGAGTGAGAAGAGATGCCACATGAAGGAGAACAGAGCACCTGAGCGAGCAGCCTACCTCAAAAACTCCAGGCATTTGAATGTATGCAGACAAAGGCTGAGTCATCCCAGACAGCTCTCAGTAGTTTATGCCATCTTTGCTGAGGCCTCAACCTTGTGGATGAGATAATCTTGGATCCCATAGCCCTATTTGAGATGGCTCAACCGACACCATGTGGAGCAGAGATTAACCATCCCTGCAGTGCACTGACCATGTTCTTGACCCACAGAAGTTATGAGCAGTAAAGTGGTTGATTTGTTAAACCACTAAGTTCTGGGTTGTTTTGTTTGGTAGCAATGATTAATAGAAATAAGTTTTCAGTTTGCTGTAGCAGAAGCCAATCCCTTGGAATCCCCTTATTCAGCCTGACCTGGAACGGAACAGACCTCACCTCTCCATGGGGACTCACAGTCTTAGACCCTTTCCAAAGGACTTCCCCACAAAGTTCTTTCCCAGTGCTTTTCTGAAAGTTGAGATTTGACTTTAGAAATATACATCTATTGTATTGTAGCTTCTCAGTCAGAACCTAATTTTTAATATACTCCTACATACATATTTATTTATTTTCATATTATCTGTGTCCCCTGAGAATGTAAGCTCCTTGAGGGTAAGAACTCTGTTCATTCCTGTGTATCCTAGCCCTAGAATAGTACATGACAAATAGTAGGTGCCCAGTAAATATTTGTGGGATAAATGGCTGCTTTGTGTCAAATGGTGCACTAGGCTCAGTATGATGATCTCTAGTGTTATCTTGATTACTCATAGTAGACTCTCCAGATGCCCCAAGCCAGATCTCAGCCTGCCTGTTTTCAATGCAGCTGTGGTCGATGGTTCCACCTATATCATTGCCAGTATGCCTCATCAAATGTGCCCCATTCTCTCTCTTCTATTTAAATAGTTTTATCTGTTTTATTTAAATTCTTTTATCTGTCTTGATTTTGCTACCACCAACTTCAGAACAGGAGAAGGCTGCCTGTCAGTGCACAGGTGCAACTCAGAAGCACTGGAAGTTAACATTACTTGGGCTACTCTCACACATGGGCAGGGAAGCCGGGGAGCAGGTTCCTTATAGCCTCTCTGTCCTTCAGCAGAAAACTGTGAGGCGTGTTCTCCATGGTCCTTCGGATCCCCAGCAAGATCAGGCCCCAGTTGCCCACAGTATTAACCAGTTTTTAACACATTCTTTCTTCCTTCCCTTCCCTGTCCTGCTCTTTATATTCCATCACTTGCATGTCCCACGGTCACCTTCCAAAGAAACCACCTTTCCTAAGTCTTTATCTCAAGTTCTGCTTTCAGGGAAACCCAACTAAGAACGCTTAGTTTCTTTTGTTTAATGTCACAATAACACATGAGGTAGGGGGTATTAGTTCCATTTTATTAGGTAAGAAAAGTAGGGCATTAGGGAGATGTAAGGGTCTGGCTCAACATCCCTAAGCTAATAAATGGTAGATTTAGAATTTAAATGCAGGCTTGTCTGAACTCCAAATCATGTGATCTTTCCACTGAACCATGCTGCATGACCTTGGAAAAACTCCCTGATTGCTTTCAGCTTAGTGTCTTCATTTGGTAGATGGGATCCGATGCGGGTTTAGAGTCAAGTGGCCACAGGGCACAGCAGGGTCTGTGGCCAGCTGGAGAGCCTGTGCCCTGTCCAAAGCAGCCAGCTGCTCTTTGGCCTCAGGTGTTCAGCTTGTGTGGGAAGGTGAGCCCAGTACTCCTGCATTTTCCATCTGCATATGAGAAACAAAGCATGAAACTCACGTGAAATCTCAAGTTTTAAAAGGTGGCAACTAATTCAAATGTGTCTTAAACCCTATGCAGACTGGAAAGGGGCCCAAGAGAACTTTTTGGAGTAATAGAAATGTTTTATATATTGATTGGGGTGTACACATTTGGCAGGCCCCAAACGGTACATTTAAAATGTCGTGTAAGGGCTGGGTGTGGTGGCTCACACCTATAATCCTAGCACTTTGGAAGGCAGGAAGATCACTTGAGCTCAGGAGTTTGTGACCAGCCTGGGCAACATGGTGAAACTCCCTCTCTAAAAAATACAAACCCTAGCCAGGGATTATGGTGCATGCTTGAATTTCCATCTACTTGGGTGGCTAAGGTGGGAGGATCATCTGAGCCCGGAGAGGTCAAGGCTATGGTAAGCCATGATCACACCACTGCACTCTGGCCTGGGCAGCAGAGTGAGATCCCATCTCAAAATAAATAAAATAAAATAAAACATTAGGTAAGTTATTATAGGTGGTATAGAATCACAGAAAAAGAAAAGACCGCACGTGTGGCAATCAAAATATATTCTTTTGAAATCCTTTTTTCGTTGAGATGTGTTGTTCTGTCACCCAGGCTAGAGTACAGTGGCACAATCTTGGCTCATTGCAACCTCCTCCTCCTGGGTTCAAGTGATTCTCCTTCCTCAGCCTCCTGAGTAGCTGGTACTACAGGTGCATGCCACCATGCCCAGCTAATTTTTGTATTATGAGCAGAGGCAGGGTTTTGTCATGATGGCCAGGCTAGTCTCGAACTTTTGACCTCAAGTGATCCATCTGCCTCGGCCTCCGAAAGTGTTGATATTATAGGTGTGAGCCAATGCACCCAGCCTCTTTTTGAGATTCTGTGATATTTTATGATTAATCATGTAACAAGAAGCTAGGGGGGGAAATGGAACTTGTTCTAGGACATAGTTGAAGTTCAGTAAGGAAAGTCCATCACAAAGTTTGACAAAGGAAATTAACCTCTCTGAGAACATATGTTCCATGCTAGCATTTTTCTTTCTTAGCCTCAGGAGAATCATCCAGATGGCTGGGTTTCTCTTCTTAGGGTACTGGAGAAGACAGCTGGATCACATCTCTGCTCACCTCAGGTGTTATGCTCAGAACAACCCTGAATTCCGGGCCTTGATTGCAGAACCCAGGATGGGAAAGGTGGGTGAGATGAAATTTCCACTCCACAAGTGTCCACAGGATCAGGCTGTTGGAATCCTCCATGGATTTTGCTGAAATTGCATCTTGCCTGGTTCCTTTCTCTTTCCTGCTCTGCTTTCTATAGCTTCTTACTTTCTAAAGCCTTTTGAGCTCTGTTCTAATAAATCACTTGCACATGAAGATTATCTCAGAGTCTGCCTCTGGGGTGCCTGACCTAAGACAATATGATTCTGAATATCTCATGCTCAGATGCCACATTGGCAATTCTAATAGAATGAAAAGTCCCAGAACAGTTTAGTCTAGCCAGATTGTGGACTTAAATCATATACTGTTAATATATAGCAATAGTAACATAAAAGCTGCTATTTTACAGTAGACCCAGCATCAGCATTGTATTTATCATTCTAGGCTTCACAGCAAACCTGCAAGGGAGGAGTATTACCTTTGTGATCACTTTTTCTAAAAAATAACCACAAATTCCTTGACTGTCTTCCTTTCAAATGGTAGAATCGGTACCCTCTCAGATACAGATTGAATCTAGGTGGGTCTGTGACTGTTTGACTAATAGACTATGGTGGAAGTGATGCCACGAGACTTCCAAGGCTTGGCCATGTAAGGTCATGTGGGTTTCTCTTGCTTGGCACACTCACCTCTAACACTTCTTGGAGCTCAGCCACTCTGCTATGAGAAGCCCAAGCCACATGGAGTGTCCACATGTAGGTGCACCAGCTGAACTCAGTCCTTGAGTCATCTCTGCTCAGGAGCCACATGAGTGACCAGACTCTAGATAATTCCAGCTCCCAAATAATCCAACCACCTCTAGCCAGTTGAGTCTTTCAGCTGAGGCCTCAGACATGTGGAACAAAGACAAGATATCTCTGCTATGTCCTCTCTGAATCCTTAGCATAATAAAGTGTTGGTGGTTTAGTGCCACTAAGTTTGGGGTGGTTTTTCACACCGCAGTAGGTAATCAGAAGCCTTATTTGACACCCAGGAATATCATAGCTCAGAGAGGTTTGGTGACCTGCCCAAGACTACACTGCTTGGTCTCATGGGGTTCAAGATTTGAAGCAGGTCTGTCAGACCCTGTTAGACCCTGTCAGAGCCCCATGTCCTTTCTTTGATACTACATTGCCATTATAGAAAGACAGCTCTGTGAGAGGACCTTTCTTCTGTCGCAAGACTAGAAGGAACTTCTAGTAGAAATGGATTGTCTACTCCTCTGCTGCCAAATAGGCCAACATCGAGAAGATCTCATTTTCAAGTATTACCCAATTTCCTTTGATAATCTATTTTGGTAGTTTATGAATTCTTCAGCCTAATCCAAAGATTTGCAAATTATGACAGCTGGGACAAATCTGGCCCACTGCCCAGTTTTGTAAATAAAATCTTATGCACTCATTCCATTACTTGTTATATGTGGCTGCTTTGTGCTATGACAGTAAAGTATCCATGATACAGAACATATGGTCCTCAAGACCTAAAGTATTTACTAACTGAGCCTTCCTGAAAACATTTCTTGCCCCTTGACTGAATCTAAATTCTATTGCTACTTCCAGAGAAAGCTGCTCAACTGTGATACTTGTCCCTTAATTGCCAAGCCCTGTCCCCACCCCCTACCAGCATACCTTTTCCAAGGTGATGACATCTGATCATGTGGTTTTATTAAAGTGCGTCTCTTGAAGAATGTATAGATTTGGATCTTGCCTTTTTATTCAGTTTGCAGTCTCTTTAATTAGAGTATTCAGTTTATTTATAATCGGTAGAATTTAGATATGGTTGGATTTGGATCTGCCATTTTGTTCTTTGTTTTCTATTTATCTAGTTTTTGTTGCTCTGTTTTTCTTTTCTTCCTTTCTTCTGTGTTAATTAAATATTTGGTTAAATTTATTTCTACACTATTACTTAAGGCAATGAGTCCTACACCCACAGTTATAAATTCTCTCTATAATTCTTTTAAAAGCTTATCTCTGCTACTGTCCATGAAGATGGTTGTGAAGTTAGCATCAGACTGAATTATATTCAAGTCTCAAATAAGGTGAGTAAGCCTCCAGAAGTTATTCATTTGAGAATTGACTGATCTAGTAAATTGGGACTTACAATTTATAGAAATGCTTCTGTGTAATCCATCGAAAGGAAATGTTTCAAATATTGTGAAATGCTACTAGAGGCAAGCAATTTCATAGAATTAGATAAACAAACCTCAGACAGGCACAGAAAGATGTGGTGAGAACAGAAGTTTTTCTATAGTTCTCAGGCATATTCATATTTACCGAAATCTGATGGCATGTCTGTGATACAGTTGATTTGGGGAAAGACTGACAAAAATCTTTGCTGATACTCCCTTTCACATATTTTTTTCTATTACATAAACCAAACTTTGTGGTCACGTGTTCTTGATCTTCCCTTTTATATGGTGACTAGGGTGTTGCCCAGAGCCTGTGTGTTTCAATCATTAATTGATTGACATTAGCAGCTTCAGTTTCATTGGACAAGAAGTCAGAATAATTAATCAATTAGGAAGCCAAGGAAAAAGAGGGGAATTAACATTTATTAGGCTCTGGCAAGGTGCTAATGGTGTTGTTGAAATTGGGATAGAAACATGGGCCCTGTCTGACTTACGGGGAGGCTGGGAGTATCTAATGGGCTAATGCACATGAATGCACTTTGAAACCAAATAAAGCACTAATTACTGCTTTTCATTGTGTGGCTAGAGCAGAGCTTGGGTCAGAGAAGAACTTCAGGGAAAGGGGAGTGAGAGAAGGCAGGGGAAGGGCCGAATGAGCAGGTAGACAAAAGCAAAGTTGAGCTTTAGCCTGATCCAAGGAGACCTCTGGAGGATGAATTACACCACAAAGTTGTCCCCAACTGAGGTAGGGAGGGGAGGGAGGATAACCTCTAGGGCAAGGCAGCATCCATCTACAGAGGGCACTTTGCTGGAGAAGGAGGTCCAGCAGTGAGCTCTTAGCAGCTGCACAACAGCTGGGGTGAGTAACCTGGCCAGCTAGTGGGAACAGGGTGGGCCACCAGCAGCACTTCCAACGTGCCATCTCTCAAGTAGAATTGGAATAACTCTTCCCAGTTGTGTTGTTTTGTTTTGTTTTTTTTTTTG
>PVKP010032872.1:0-25526 GCA_004027715.1 Plecturocebus donacophilus | reverse complement strand
GGAGGCTGAGGCAGGAGAATTGCTTGAAACCGGAAAAACGGAAGTTGCAGTGAGCCGGGATTGCGCCACTGCACTCCAGCCTGGCGATAGAGCGAGACTCCGTCTCAAAAAAAAAAGAAATTTATAACATTTTCCAGATTTAAATCTGGACTTGGCTTTTGAAATCTCTATATACATCTGAGAAAGTTAGAGAAATACATAGTTTCTAGGAAACACTCTCAAGTATTTAGGATTTTATAGCTAGATATTTACCTAGCTTATGTAGCTTTCCTAAGGAGGGTAGGAAAGTGAGTGTAGGTGGGGACTATTAATGACTAGCCCCAAGTATGGATCATAGATCCTAAATTTTTTTTTTTTGAGACAGAATCTCATTCTGTCACCCAGGCTAGAGTGTGGTGACACGATCTTGGCTCACTGCAACCTCCCCCTGCTGGGATCAAGCGATTCTCCTGCCTCAGCCTCCCAAGTAGCTGGGATTGCAGGCGCGTGCCACCATGCCTAGCTAATTTTTGTATTTTTAGTAGAGATAGGGTTTCACCATGTTGTCCAGGCTGTTCTCAAACTCCTGACCTCAGGTGAGCCACCTGCCTCAATCTCCCAAAGTGCTGGCACTACAGGTGTGAGCCACTGTGCCTGGCCCATAGATCCTAATTTTAATTTTAAGAAACCAATAAAAGAAAGAGGTGCTAGGCATCATGGCTCACACCTGTAATCCTAGTGCTTTGGGAGACCAAGGCAGGAGGATTGCTTGAGGCCAGGAGTTCAAGACTAGCCTGGGCAATGTAGTGAGACCCTGTCTCTATTAAAAATAAAAATCAAATAAAAAAAAAAAATACGTGAATACAGGTTTAGTATCCCTTATCTGAAATGCCTAGGACCAGAATTGTTCTGGATTTATGATTTCAGGATATTTGCATAATACATACCATTTGAGCATTGAAAATCTGAAATCCAAAATGTTCCAAAGAGCATTGCTTGTCAGCATGACTTTTTGAGTGTCGTGTTGGTACTCAAAAAGTTTTGGATTTGGGAGCATTTCAGATTTTAGATTCTCAGATTAGGGATGCTCAACCTGTATGAGTTTTCAAAAAGTCCATTTTGTGTATTATATTTTGGACCAGTTCAGGAAATTACTCTTGAAAAAAGAGTATTGTGATTTATATTGGCTTTACTGTAATATCAGCAGAATCAATTTTTTTTAATAACTAGTGGTTCCAGTCTGGGTCCATGACAGTAGTAATGGAAGTCCATAAACTATTTTCAGCGTTTCAAGAAGACCAACAGAAATTAAAGATTTATCTCTAATAATATTGCACAGGTGAATGAAACTGTCAAACATTTTTACCCTGATCTAAAGTTATTTTAGCTAGGTATAGTAACATTGTTTATTTTTCACTGGTTAGAATCATTAATTGACAGTTGTACATGTCTCTGGGTAAATGAATTTTTAATCTTAGTTTTCCTGTAAAGCATTATAAAATGTAGGATCCAAGTAAAGGTTAAAAAAAAATAAATTCTTCAGAAGTGAATTTGAGAACCACTTTTTCAAAAGTTTTTTTCTTCCTTACTACAGTCTGTTTTTAAAACAACTGTGACATGTTCCCTTTTTGGTGACAATTTCAAGTTCAGTTGTTAACTGTTATTTGACTTCTTTCTCCAGAGATTGCCCTCAGTCCCAATAATCACGAAGTACACATCTATAAGAAGAACGGGAGCCAGTGGGTAAAAGCTCATGAACTCAAGGAGCACAATGGACACATCACAGGTAAAGGAAGATAGCCATGAGCTTAGTATGACATTTCCAAATCAGGCACTCTTCCTTTTAGATAAAGAGCCTAATAAACCCAGTTGGCCATAATATTTAAAGTAATGCAGCACTGACCAGGCGTGGTGGCTCACGCCTGTAATCTCAGCACTTTGGGAGGCCAAGGCGGGTGGATCACCTGAGGTCAGGAGTTCAAGACCAGCCTGGCCAACATGGTGAAACCCTGTCTTACAAAAAAATAATAATAAATAAATAAATAAAGTAATGCAGGACTTACTGAATTTCCTTAAAATTTTAGAGAAAATACTATAATAATGATGTCAGTTATTAAGTGCTTCTTGTAGCCCCAGCTGGTACCCAGCACTCTACTGTTGCTATGGAAATCACTGAACCTACCCTGAGGACTAAAGAGTTAAAATTCGGAGATGAGACGTGCAATTGAAAGCTAGATAACATGAAAATGTAGACAACATGAAAACATGAGCCAAACTGTATTTCCAAGTGTCTTCCCAAAATTTCCTTTGTGTTTTGGGGATAAGGATGACTTCCCAGAATATTGAAAAGAATAAAGTAATATCATAAACACCCATATTGGATAATTGCCACCAAAATTACCAACTTTTTTCCTCTGCCAGGAAGCAATTTCTTTTCCTGTATCAGGAAACTTAAGGAAAAAGGATATAATGATAAGGAATATTATTCTAGATAATGGTAAGGTTACCTCTCACCAGCAGTCCTATTCCTTTCCCCAAGAAGGCAGACTATAATTTGCTATGGTACCATTCCAGTCCATTTTTAATACATTTTCATACATATATTTATAAACAAGTTTAGGCCAAGCACAGTGGCTCACACCTGCAAGCCCAGCACTTTAGGAGGCCAAGGTGAGAGGATAGCTTGAGCCTAGGAGTTCAAGACTAGCCTGGGCAACATAATGAGACCCCCCTCTCTACAAATAAAAAATTAGCACAGTGTTGTGGCACATACCTGTCGTCCCAGCTACTTGGGAGGCTGAGGTGGGAGGATCACTTGAGATAAGAAGATCAAGGCTGCAGTGAGCTGTGATCACACCACTGCACTCCAGCCTGGGCGACAGAGTAAGACCCTTGTCTCAAACGAAAAAAGAGAAAACTATCTTTAGGACTATTGGCTAGTATTTTTTGAAACCACGTAAATGGCATGATATTATGCATCTCTGGCAACTTGCTTTTGAATTCACGATTGTTTCTGAGATCTATCTATGCTGCCGTGTAGAGCAAGTTCATTCCTTTTAACTGCTCTAGCATTTTATACCTCACTTATTTACTCTTTCCTCCATTGAAGGACATTTAGGTTGTTCCAATATTTCCATATTACATGGAAGTGCTGAATAAGCATCGCTTGATCTCTGTACGTATGTGTGAATGTTTGTGGATGGGAGATGTGTTAATACTACAAAGTGTGCACATCCGCAGTGTTGCCAGGATCATTCTCACCTGTCCTTTATGAGAATACCCTTTTTCCCACACCCTGCCACATACTTGAGATGGTACGACTGATGAACACATGAAAGGTTCATCTGCTGCTTCTGTAAGTCATTTTTCCTGATTAATGGAAAAGTTGAGCATACTTTCACATGTGTATTAGTCATGAGAGTTTTTCTTCCTTGTGACTGGCCTGTTCATAACTCCTGATCATTTTTTCATTGAGTTTTTTTTTTTCTTTTTTCTGTTTTTTGTTTGTTTGTTTTGAGATGGAGTCTCACTCTGTCACCCAGGCTGGATGCAGTGGCACAGGCTTGGCTCACTGCAATCTCTGCCTTCCAGGTTCAAGTGATTCTCCCACCTCAGCCCCCCAAGTAGCTGGGATTACAGGTGCCTGCCACCATGCCTGGCTTTTTTTTTTTTTTTTTAAATGGAGGCTCGCTCTGTGGCCCATGCTGGAGTACAAGGGTATGATCTCGGCGCACTGCAATCTCTGCCTCTCAGGTTCAAGCAATTATTCTGCCTCAGCCTCCCAAGTAGCTGGAACTACAGGCACATGCCACCACACCCGGCTAATTTTTGTATTTTCAGTGGAGACCAGGCTAGGCTCAATCTCCTGACCTCATGATCTGCCTGCCTCAGCCTCCTAGAGTGCTGGGATTACAGGCATCAGCCACAGCACCCAGCCTAATTTTTGTAATTTTAGTAGAGTTGGGGTTTCCCCACATTGACCTGACTGGTCTCAAACTCCTGACCTCAGGTGATCTGCCTGCCTTGGCATCCCAAACTGCTGGGACTACAGGCATGACCCACTGTGTCCAGCATCTTTTTCTTACTGACTTGTAAAAGACTGGATCTTTTTTTTTTTTTTTTTGAGACATACTTTTGCTTTTGTTGCCCAGGCTGGAGTACAGTGACATAATCTCGGCTCACTGCAACCTCTGCCTCCCAGGTGCAAGGAATCCTCTGTCTCAGCCTCCTGAGTAGCTGTGATTACAGGCATCTGCCACCACACCCAGCTAATTTTTGTATTTTTAGTAGAGACAGGGTTTCACCGTGTTGACCAGGCTGGTCTTGAACTCCTAACCTCAAGTGATCTGCCCGCCTCAGCCTCCGAAAATTACGGGTATGAGCCACTGCACCTGGCTTCAAGTCCAGATTTTTTTCTTTCTGCTATCTTGAGTGTCCTCTCTCCTCAAAATCACATTTTCATTTAATTGGGTAGCAACAATACTTATTATCAGTTTATTTTGTCTTTTTTTTTTTTTTTTTGAGTTGGAGTCTCGCTCTGTTGCCCATGCTGGATCCAGTGACATAATCTTGGCTCACTGCAGCCTCCGCCTCCCTGGCTCAAGTGATTCTCCTGTCTCAGCCTTCCAAGTACCTGGGATTACAGGGGCGCACACCATCATGCCCAGCTAATTTTTGTATTTTGAGTAGAGACAGGATTTCGCCATGTTAGCCAGGCTGGTCTTTAACTCTTGACCTCAAGTGATCTGCCTGCCTCAGCCTCCCAAAGTGCTGGAATTACAGTTGTGAACCACCACACCCGGCCTTTTTTTTTCTTTTAGATAGGGTCTTTCGCTGTCACCCAGTCTCCCAGGCTGGAGTGATCATGGCTCTCTACAGCCTCAACCTCCTGGGCTTAAGCGATCCTCCCACCTCAGCCTTCCCAGGAGCTGGACTACAGGTGTGCACCACCACACCCAGCTAATTTTTTTGTAAAGATAGATTTCACCATGTTGCCCTGGCTGATTTTTTGTTCTTTTAGTTGGATTCTGCAATTTTACCTCTAATCACCTAAAATACTGATGAGCTTAAAGATATCCTTACCCAAATAAGAGAAGTTTGCATGTTTTGCCATTCTGCATCCTTTACAGAAGTTGTCCTGCATTTTTCAGCCATAACTTAGGACCACCCTTGCTTTGACCAGTGATTTGTAAATAATGCTCTTGAACACTGGGAGCTGAGTACATTACCAAACCAGCACCAAAGACAGCGTTCTATTTTTGTCACTTTCATTTCCCACAACCTTATTTCTATTAGGTTTGGCCTATTTTCTGAAGTTCCTTTGCCAGTGGCCTCACAGCCTAAGAATAAGAACACTTATATTTTAAATTGGAATTTCAGGCCAAGTGCAGTGGCTCATGCCTATAATCCCAGCACTCTGGAAGGCCAAGGTGGGTGGATCACCTGAGGTCAGGAGTTCCAGACCAGACTGATCAACATGGCAAAATTCTATCTCTACTAAAAATACAAAAATTAGCCAGGCGTGGTGACGTGCGCCTGTAATCCCAGCTACTGGGAAGGCTGAGGCATGAGAATTGCTTGAACTCAGGAGGCAGAGGTTGCAGTGAGCCAAGACGGCACCACTACACTCCAGCCTGGGGGATAGAGATGTTTTTTCTCCTCTACTTATTTTTTCGGGTTCTTTGAACTTGAGCCTGTTTTCTGTCTAGCTGCTCATTTGGTATTTTTTAGATCTGAAAAAACTTGTTGGAAAAATCTAAATATAACTCTGGGTCAGGAAATCAAGGATCAGACATATTTTCTCAGAAAGATAGTAACTTTAGTGAGGAAAAAAATATTTTCTGTTTTGTTTTTTTCTTTCTTTCTTTCTTTTTTTTTTGTGAGACGGAGCATCTTTCCCTGCAGCCCAGGCTGGAGTGCAATGGCGTGATCTTGGCTACTGCAACCTCTGCCTCCCGGGTTCAAGTGATTCTCTTGCCTTAGCCTCCTGGGTAGCTGGGATTACAGGGGCCCACCACCACACCCAGCTAATTTTTGTATTTTTAGTAGAGATGGGGTTTCACCATGTTGGTCACACCTCAAACTCCTGACCTCATGATCTGCCCACCTCAGCCCCCAAAGTGCTGGGATTACAGGCGTGAAAAAAAATATTTTCTAAAGCATTCTGGAAGAAAAAAGTAGTTCATACTACAAAGAAAAGATGTATGGAAAACATCAAGGGTATCAGAGTTCTGGGGTTTTGTTTTTTTGTGTTAAATATTTGATTGTTTCCCTTTTTAAGAGACATCTTACCATGGAAAATTGTAAACAGATTTTTAAAAACTGAAATAGTATAATGAGCCTTTTATACCTATCTCCTAGATTCCACAATTATCAAGTAACAGCCAGTCTGCCTGTGCCGCAGTTGTTTTGTCATTGACTGGGCAAAGCAGATGACCCATGTCTCACTTTGCAGGCATTGACTGGGCTCCCAAGAGCGACCGAATCGTCACTTGTGGGGCAGACCGAAATGCCTATGTCTGGAGTCAGAAAGATGGTATCTGGAAGCCAACCCTGGTAATCTTGAGAATTAATCGTGCAGCTACTTTTGTGAAATGGTCCCCGCTAGAGAACAAATTTGCTGTAGGAAGTGGAGCGCGACTCATTTCCGTTTGTTACTTTGAGTCTGAAAATGACTGGTGAGTGATATCTAACTTTTTTTATCCCTTTATATAGAATTTACACTTGCACTGCTGTATGAAGGCTTACGATAACTCTAGTTTTCTCTCATCCAGAGTTTTGTGGATTTTTTCCTCTGAAATTCTCGATTCTGTCTGAGCATTTTCCCTTCTCGTGTGCATGTGAAGTTAAATCTCACATTTTTTGTATTAACATAGAGCTATCATGTCTATGTTCTGATCTCCCAATTTGTTTTCTTCTGCAAGTTGCTACTACTGTTCTCACTCTGTACTGTGCCACTTACTGTTTTCTTACTCTCGCATACATATAATCTTGAAAGAGTCTCCCTTCCCTGAGGAATAATTTTTTTTACATGATATCTATCTAGGATTCCTGCAGATAATGATGTTCTCCTTTCTTTTTTTTCTTTTCTTTTTTTTTTTTTTGAGATGAAATTTCACTTTGTCACCCAGGCTAGAGTACAGTGGTGCAATCTTGGCTCACTGCAACCTCCACCCCCCAGTTCAGGCGATTCTCCTGCCCCAGCCTCCCGAGTAGCTGGGATTACAGGCACCTGCCACTGTGCCTGGCTAATTTTTATATTTTTGATAGAAACAGGGTTTCACCATCTTGGCCAGGCTAGTCTTGAACTCCTGACCTCGTGATCCACCCACCTCAGCCTCCCAAAGTGCTGGAATTACAAGTGTGAGCCACCACACCCAACCCAGTGTTCTCCTTTCTTTAAAGCTTATTTGCTGGCCAGGTGCCATGGCTCATGCCTGTAATTCTGCACTTTGGGAGGCTGAGGCGGGTGGGTCACAAGGTCAGGAGATCGAGACCATCCTGGCCAACATGGTGCACCGTGAAACAACATCTCTACTAAAAATACAAAAATTAGCTGGGCATGGTGATGTGTGCCTGTAGTCCCAGCTACTCGAGAGGCTGAGGCAGGAGAATTGCCTGAACCCAGGAGGCAGAGGTTGCAGTGAGCCAAGATCGCGCCACTGCACTCCAGCCTGGTGCCTGGCGACAGAACAAGACTATGTCTCAAAAAAAAAAAACTTATTTGCCAACCAAATCTGTTTCTTGGTGTAATAATTTACTTGTTCAACTGTTGAAGTCAAAACTCACCAGAATCTTAGAAATCTAATTAGGCTGTTGTACATTTTTAAAATAAACCACTTGTAGTTGACCCAGTCAAAACACAAAGATTTACTTTATGGCTGAAGCTTATTTTAACTACTCCTTCCTGTTTATTTTGATAAGAAAACAAGTATTCTACCTGGCATGCATTCAGCATGACTGGCAAATATCCTTCAACATGAAATTGTCATTTAGTACTAAACTGGCAGTGTTTGTGTTTCTACTAAAAATAGCAGAGTACACACGACTCTTTGTAGCAGTTTTGTTATTTGTATTCTGCTGAAATTGAAAGGAGGGGATTATCATGTTACCTTTGTAATTTGGTAAAACTTCAGAAATTTTTATTGTTCGAAAAGAAATTGGGAATTTTCAATAAAATCGAATTATGAATTTGAAACATACATTCTTTTTTCAAACGTATAAAAATCAAGGCTAACAAAATGTTGCCTGCTAGAAATGATTTGGAAGTTTCATTGTAATAAGATAAGAAACTAACTTCATTACTATTCCCTCAAGGCTAAACTTTATGTCAGCTAGTATTCCTTGCCGTCTTACAAATTTCTACAGGAAACTTGTCTTCCAAGTTGAGCTTCAACCTCAGTAATTGTTTGCATTTTTATTCCCTGAGAATTAGTCTCAAATATAGATAAATTGGACTTTATTGTGCTACAAAGTATTATCTTGGTACAAGCTGTATGTTTAGGGCAGTTTTTCAGTTGTAGAATGGTTATTTCATATTTCATGTGAGTACTTTAAAACAATTTCTCAGAAGCTTATAATTTATTCATATGAACTAATTATTTTGCTTACCATCTTTTTCTTAATTAAAAAAAATTACATTATGAAGGCTGGGCATGGTGACTCACACCTGTAATCCCAACACTTTGGGAGGCCGAGACAGGCAGATCTCGAGGACAGGAGTTTAAGACCAGCCTGGCCAACATGGTGAAAGCCTGTCTCTACTAAAAGTAGGAAAAATTAGCTGGGCGTGGTGCCGCATGCCTGTAATCCCAGTTCCTTGGGAGGCTGAGGCAGGAGAATCACTTGAACCCGGGAGTCCGAGATTGCAGTGAGCCAAGATCACACCCCTGGACTCCAGCCTGGGCAGCAGAGTGAGACTCCATCTCAAAGGAAAAAAAAGAAAGAAACAGTTTAGAATATTGTCTTTTTCTGCTTTTCTTAAAGACTTTGTGGGGGTTTTTGGTTTATTTTATTTTATTTATTTATTTTTGAGATAGAGTCTCATTCTGTTGCCAGGCTGGAGTGCAGTGGCATGATGAGCTCAGCTCGCTGCAATCTCTGCCTCCTGGGTTCAAGTGATTCTCCTGCTCAGCCTCCCAAATAGCTGGGACTACAGGTGTGCACCACCACACCCGGCTAATTTTTTGTATTTTAGTAGAGACCAGGTTTCATCTTATTGGCCAGGATGGTCTTGATCTCCTGACCTCATGATCCTCCTGTCTCCCAAAGTGCTGGGTTTATAGGCATGAGCCACCACGCCCAGGCTATTTATTTATTTTTTGAGACAGAGTTTCTCTCCGTCACCCAGGCTGGAGTGCAGTGGCACAAACACCGCTCACTGCAGTCTCTGACTCCTGGGATCCAGCAGTCCTGCCACCTCAACCTCCCAAGTAGTTGGGACTACAGGTTTGCACCACCACACCTGGCTAATTTTTTGATTTTTTGTGGAGACAGGATCTTACTTTGTTGCCCAGGATGATCTTAAATTCCTGTACTCACGCAGTCCTCCTGCCTTGGTCTCCCAAGGTGGTGGGTTTATAGGTACAAGTCTCTGCACCTGGCTGTTTTTCAGAATGAACGTTTTTTTTAGATAGGTTTCTAAGATAACCAATTCTATAGCCAGGCATGGTGGCTCATGACTGTAATCCTAGCACTTTGGAAGGTTAAAGGGGGCAGATCGCCTGAGACCAGGAGTTTGAGACCAGCCTGGCCAACATGGTGAAACCTCATCTCTTCTAAAAGTACAAAAATTAGCCAGGCATGGTGGTGCAAGCCTATAATCTCAGCTACTTCGGAGGCTGAGGCACAAGACTCGCTTGAACCCAGGAGGCAGAGGTTGCAGTGAGCCAAGATCATGCCACTGCACTCCAGGCTGGATGACAGAGTGAGACTCTGTCTCAAAAAAGTAAAAATAGAAATAAATAAATCAAGTGATTCTGTAGAAAGGTAATTTAGGATTCAAGGAAAGGCATTTGGCACATTATTTAGTCTCTCAACTGTTGAGCAACCAGACATGATTGGTTTTTAAACAGCAGTTTGGGGGCAGAAATTGAATTAGGTTAAGCCAAAGTACTGTATGGTCATAGACATAAATCATCTTTTTTGAATGGCGCTAGAGAATTAGAGGCTAATCCCCGATATGAGGTTCTTCTAATTTCTTGGTTATGATTTCTCAGTGAAAGAAATTAAAAAGAATTTGCAGATTCATGGAGGCTTGTCAAGGCTATTAAGCTGTCTTACAACCCCAAATTAACAAAAAATGGAAATAGCAAATGACTGAATATTCATAGTAAAAACTGAAGCAATTTCAAACTCCAGTTTTTATCTCAGAGGTTAATACCATATGTGATCCCAGATCTCATGAAAAGGTAACTGAGTCAGTCAATGTCTATGCTTACTAATGCAGACCCCTGAAAACCAGCTATTCTGCTGAGAATGTCAAAGCCAGGAGTGGAGAAGGGCCTGTTCATGGTTCTTTTCTTTTCTATCCTTTAGAAATGCACCTTGTCAGCCGGGCGCAGTGGCTCACGCCTGTAATCCCAACACTTTGGGAGGCTGAGGCCGGTGGATCACTTGAACCCAGGAGTTTGAGACCAACCTGGGCAACATGGAGAAATCCTGTCTCTACAAAAATTAGCCAGTCTTATAATCTGGTCTCAAAAAAGAAATGCACCTTGTCTCTGGCAGGAGGGCTGGTGACTGACAGAAGAACGTTGAATGTTCAGTTACTTTTCTATAGAATCTTTTTCTTAGAAACCATTCTGGAAAAGATAATACACTGAATTGTTTTATAATTTTTTTCTAATTAAGGAAAAGAGTGGCATGCTTAGGTATTTTCATCCAACATGCATTTGTAGGTCATTTGGGGATGTTTGTTGAGTGGATAAACTGAAACAGATTTCCCCTCTCATAGGTGGGTGAGCAAGCACATTAAAAAACCGATTCGCTCCACAGTCCTCAGCTTGGATTGGCATCCCAACAACGTTTTGCTGGCAGCAGGATCATGTGACTTCAAATGCAGGTGGGAACCAATGAGAACTGATAGACTTGAGCTGCACATTGTTCATCCTTCACATTTATAGGGTTCCCTTTCTTTTTTTTTCCTTTTCTTTTTCTTTTTTTTTTTTTGGAAACAGGGTCTCACTCTCATACAGGCTGGAATGCAGTGGCACCATCATAGCTCACTGCAGCCGCCAACTCCTGGGCTCAGGCAGTCCTCCAGCCTCAGCCTCCAGGATAGCTGAGACTCCAGGCATATGCTACCACACCTGGCTAATTTTTAAAAAATTGTTTTTATTCTTTGTAGAGTCAGGGTCTTGCTCTGTTGCCCAGCTTGGTCTTGAACTCCTGGCCTCAAGTGATTCTCCCTCCTTGACCTAGAGTGCTGGGATTACAGGCATGAGCCAATGTGCCTGACCTGTAAGGTTCCTTTTCTTTGCAAGGTACTGTGCTAGGCACTGTAAGGGACTCAAATATGAGGTCGGTCCCGTGGCTCACACCTGCAATCACAGCACTTTGGGAGACCAAGGTGGGTGGATCACTTGAGGTCAGAAGTTAGAGACCAACATGGTGAAACCCAGTCTCTACTAAAAATACAAAAGTTAGCCTGGTGCGTTGGTGCACACCTATAATCCCAGCTACGTGGAAGGCTGAGGCATGAGCATCATTTGAACCTGGGAGGTGGAGGTTGCAGTGAGCTGAAATCGCACCACTGCACTCCAACCTGGGCGACAGAGCAAGACTCCATCTCAAAAACAAACAAACAAACAAAAAAACACAAAAAAATGGAAGCAGCTTGTGATCTAGAAAAGGAGCTCATGCATGGTGATTAAAAGAACAAGTGTATATGTCACTGAGGTAGAAAGAAATCAACTTCGAAGTGGGGTAGGAGGGAGAGGTAACAGAGGGTCCAGCAAAGATTTCCCTAAGTTTAAGAATGTCTATGGTTTAGAGGGGAGGATTAGCATGTGCCCTCTCTGTCTCTGTCTCTTTCTCACCATCTCTTTTTCTCTCCCCCTTTCTCCCTGTCTTTCTTGACTACAGTATTTTTCTCATTTCATATTCCAGGAAGCAGTCTGCAAATTCCACAGTGAAACTAAGATTAATAAAACATAGCTAAACAGTGCGCTGCTGAGCTGTTACTGTGCTGTTCTTTTCAGTTAAAACTTTTTATTTTGTCATTAGCATGAAGCTAGAAGAAATGCAGCCACTTTGCTAACAGCTTTAAGGATCATACCATGTAATTCCATGTAATTGCTTTTTAAGTTGTTCTTTATCAACAACGCTTTTTTCCCCTTAGCTGAAAGCAAAGCAAAGCAAATAAACGTTGCTTCATGTTGACTACATGGTAGATTGGGAGATGAGGTGCAACTTTTTTTTTTTTCTTGAGACAAGGTCTTGCTCTGTCACCCAGGCTGAAGTGCAGTGGTGCAATCATAGCTCCCTATAGCCTCCACCTCCCAGACTCAAGCAATCCTCCCATCTCAGCCTCCTGAGTAGCTGGGACCACAGGCATGAGCCACCATGCCTGGCTGATTTTGTCCATTTCTTGTAGAGATGGGGTCTCGCTATGTTGCCCAGGCTGGTCTCAAACTCCTGGGCTCAAAGGATCCTTCTGCCTTGGCCTCCCAAAGTGCTAGGCTTACAGGGATGAGCCACTGCACTCGGCTGGGATGCACTTTATTCCATAACTATGGAGAATTCCCAGAAAACCAGGCCGGTGGTTTATATCCAGGAATACTCAAAGCTTTAAAAAAAAATAGAGAGATGTGTGTTTGAGTTTCACTGAGAGGATGAGGTAATGGTAGTGTCAAGGCACTTTATATTCTGGACCTATGTTGCTTGTGATTTCTTAACCAGAGTCACTGGAAAATAGAGCTCCCTTGGAAAATAGAACTAGGTGGCACTAACCCACACCACCTGGATTCTTTAATGGTTGTGAAAATAGGTTGCAGTTATTTTGTTAATATTAACTTTCAGGACTGTTTCTTTGACTCAAAGTCCTGTGGGGTTTTTTGTTTTGTTTTGTTTTTTGAGGCAGTCTCCCTCTGTCACCCAGGCTGGAGTGCAGTGGCGTGATCTCGGCTCACTGCAGCCTCCACCTCCCAGGTTCAAACCATTCTCTTGCTTCAGCCTCCCAAGTAACTGGGACTGCAGGCATGCACCACCACACCCAGCTAATTTTTTTTGTATTTTAGTAGAGACAGGGTGTTACAATATTGGCTAGGCTTGTCTTGAACTCTTGGCCTCGAGCTATACACCCACCTTGGCCTCCCAAAGTGCTGGGATTACAGGCATGAGCTACCGCGCCTTTCGCAGTCCTGTGGGTATAGATCTGCCCATTCGCGTTCCTGAGTTGTTAGCTGAGAGCCACTGATTCTTTCTTGGCCTCTTAAGACTAAAGCAGCCACTGTCATGATGCGGATTTAAAGCACAGTGTTTACCATCTTGTCATCAAACCTCAGATAACTCACAGTCCTCTGCCAGGCCTCTTCCAAAGCCTCTGTACTGCCATTATCATTTGGGGTGGTAGTGGGGGATTCCTCAGTTCTTTTAGGGAACCTTTAGGTTCAGCAGTTTTTTGAAGAGAAAAAGGTATACAAAGTAGAAATCACATTGGAGGGTGAAAGGGCTCTAAAGGGTAGATTTCCAACTGTTCTCCTTTGTCCCTAACTCCGGGCCAAAACATCCTCACACACAGCTGTGTGGAATTAGATAAAAAGAAGGAGTTAGTGGAAACTGACGACACCAGCTGTAAAGGACCCACCTTCATCTTAAGCTATCCCTGCCACAGAGACTGGACAGTGGGCCTGAGAGTCCAGGGAGCCTGCCCACTCCTTCTCGCCTGCCTCCCTTGGCTTTCTTGTAGGGTATGTCTTTAAATGGGTTCATACCATTAGTTTGTTGTGGGTTGGCAAATAGTTTCCTCTCCCACCGTTGACTATGCAGGCTTCCTGAAGTACTGTGTTGAGAGTGATGGTATGGTAGACAGGAAAGAATGCTGTGGCCATTTAGCAAGGTCTCACGTGGGCAAGGGAGGGATGGGACAGCAAGGGCCTCCCAGAATGTGCAATCCATGAGGACAAGGCTTTTGTGGTCACTACTTAAGGACCTTGCACCCAGGCCGGGGGCGGTGGCTCACACCTATAATCCCAGCACTCTGGGAGGCTGAGACGGGTGGATCACGAGGTCAAAAGATCAAGACCATCCTGGTCAACATGGCGAAACCCCATCTCTACTAAAAATACAAAAATTAGCTGGGCGTGGTGGCACGCACCTGTAGTCCCACCTACTTGGGAGGCTGAGGCAGGAAAATTGCTTAAACCCAAGAGGCGGAGGTTGCGGTGAGCCGAGATCACTCCATTGCACTTTAGCCTGGGTAACAAGAGTGAAACTCCGTCTCAAAAAAAAACTTCGCACCCAGAGCCTGACATACAGTAGGTGCTTTGGTAGTATCAGAGTATGGCTTAGCCAGGCGCAGTGGCACACACCTGTAATCCCAGCACTTTGGGAGGCTGGGGCCGGAGGATTGCTTGACGACAGGAGTTTGAGACCAGCCTGGGCAACACAGCAAGACCTCATCTCTACAAAAAAATTTTTTTAAAGTTAGCTGGGCATGATAGTACGAGCCTATAATCCCAGCTACTCTAGAGGCTGAGGCAAGAGGATCACTTGAGCCCAGGAGTTGGAGGCCACAGTGAGTTGTATGGGGAGTCAGGCGTTGTGGCTCACACTTGTAATCCCAGCACTTTGGGAGGCCGAGGTAGGTGGATCACCTGAGGTCAGGCGTTCAAGACCAGCCTGGTCAACATGATGAAACCCCGTCTCTTTTTGTTTGTTTTTGTTTTTGTTGTATTTATTTATTTTTATTTTTTTGAGACGGAATCTTGCTCGGTCGCCAGGCTGGATTGCAGTGGTGCGACCTAGGCTTACTGCAACCACCGCCTCCCGGGTACAAGGGATTCTCCTGCCTCTGCTTCCTGAGTGAAACCCCGTCTCTACTAAAAATACAAAATTAGCCAGGCATGATGGCACATGCCTATAATCCCAGCTACTTGGGAGGCTGAGGCAGGAGAATCACTTCAACCCAGGAGGCAGAGGTTGCAATGAGCCAAGATCACACTATTGCACTCCAGCCTGGGTGACAAGAGTAGGGGAAAAAAAAAACTAAAATATAGATTTGCCAAACTTGGGTTGGCCTGTAGATACCTCTAACAATAATTTTGTGATTTCAAAGTTTTGTGTATCTGAACTTACCTATCGTGTTTTATTTTTTTCTTCTCTTCTCTTTTTTTTTCTTTTCTTTTTTTTTTTTATTTGAGACCAGGTTTCACTCTTGTTGCCCAGGCTGGAGTGCAATGAATGGTGCAGTCTCGGCTCACCACAACCCTGCCTCCTGGGTTCAGGCAGTTCTCCTGCCTCAGCCTCCCGAGTAGCAGGGATCACAGGCATGTGCCACCACACCCAGCTAATATTATGTTTTTAGTAGAGACGGAGTTTCTCCATGTTGGTCAAGCCTGTCTCGAACTCCCAACCTCTCAGATGATCCACCCACCTTGGCCTTCCAGAGTGCTGGGATTACAGGCTTGAGCCACCACGCCAGGCCTATTTATTTCTTTATTTTTGAGACAGAGTTTTGCTCTTGTTGCCCAGGCTGGAGTGCAACGGCGCAATCTCAGCTCACTGTAATCTCTGCCTTCCGGGTTCAAGTGATTGTCCTGCTTCAGTGTCCCAGGTAGCTGGGATTACAGGCATGCACCACCACACTGGCTAATTTTATATTTTTAGTAGAGATGGGGTTTCTCCTTCTTGGTCATGCTGGCCTTGAATTCCCGACCTCAGGTGATCTGCCCGCCTTGGCCTCCCAAAGTGCTGGGATTACAGGCATTAGTCCCCATGCCCGGCCCATGTTTTTTTTTTTTTTTTTAATGAGTCAGCCTCTTTGTATTCTGAGATTCCTTGCAGCAGCTGCTTGTGGCCTGTTTCTATACACATATGTTTTCATTTGCTTTTTTCTTTTCTCTCTGCCCTTTAAACAGAGTGTTTTCTGCCTACATTAAAGAAGTGGATGAAAAGCCAGCCAGCACGCCCTGGGGTAGCAAGATGCCTTTTGGGCAGCTGATGTCAGAGTTTGGTGGCAGTGGCACTGGCGGCTGGGTCCACGGGGTCAGCTTCTCTGCCAGTGGGAGCCGCCTGGCCTGGGTCAGCCACGACAGCACCGTGTCTGTTGCTGATGCCTCAAAAAGTGTGCAGTGAGTATTTGCCTTTCATCTGGAAGGTGGGGAACAAGGGGTGGTATCTCTCACCAGCTGGACCAGGACTGCCCTTCCTGGGCTAGTAGTACAGGGCACAAGCATAAAAACCTCAAATCAAAACTGCAAGGCAGCCCAGGCATGGTGGCTCACACATATAATCCCAGCACTTTTCGAGGCCATGGACGGATCACCTGAGGTCAGGAGTCCGAGACCAGCCTGGCCAACATGGTGAAGCCCTGTCTCTACTAAAAATACAAAAATTAGGCCAGGCATGGTGGAATATGCCTGTAATCTCAGCTTCTTGGGAGGCTGAGACTGGAAAATCGCTTGAACCCAGGAGGCAGAGGTTGCAGTGAGCTGAGATTGCGCCACTGCACTCCAGCCTGGGTGACAAGAGCGAAACTCTATCTCAAAGAAAAAACAGCAAAACAGCCTTTACTGTGACAGGCAAAGATACAAGTTCTTAGGTTGGTAAATGTTAAAGAGCTAGAAATACTTCTTAATGGAAGTACTGATAATGATTCCTTTGAAGAACCCTCCTGGTTTGCTACTGATAAGGGTCCCTTAAAAATGGCCAGTTTAGGCTGGGCTCAGTGGCTCACACCTATAATCCCAGAACTTTGGGAGACCCATGTGGGCGGATCACCTGAGGTCAGGAGTTTGAGACCAGCCTGGCCAACATGGTGAAACCCTGTCTCTACAAAAATACAAAAATTAGACGGGCATGATGGCGTGTGCCTGTAATCCCAGCTACTCGGGAGGCTGAGGCAGGAGAATCACTTGAACCCAGGAAGTGGAGGTTGCAGTGAGCCAAGATCATACCAGTGTACTCCAGCCTGGGCAACAGAATGAGACTCCATCTGAAAAAAAAAAAAAAAGGCAGTTTAGTCTGTTACTCTGAATTCCTTATAAAATGTAAATGCCATTTACCGGCCTTAAATAGGAGATACATTCTTACTCTGGGTAGTCAGCGAATAATGACTTCATTAATTTGAGGCTTCCATTCAGTAAGGCTTAGGAACCCTTGATGCCACTTCCTCTGCTGTGTGCTGGAAGGCCTCGAATTATGATAGCTTCTTTGTGAGTGACGTGTCTGCTGAGCTACCAGGCCAGACATTAGAGTTCATTTTGTTCAAGGTATGTTGGAGGAAGAGGGAAGATCGGAATCCTTCTTCTTTTATAAATCTTTGTTCTTCCCTGTTGAATCCTTTTCCATTGATAGCCAAAGGGAACTCACCATTAAAGGTTTTGTGATGGATGTGCCCACTTAGGTATCAAAATCAGTCACCTTGGGTGACCTGTACTCCCTGTCAGATCAGTAAGAGTCACCCCATGTAAAGAGCATGATACTTCAGACATGATGTGTTTTTCCTAACAGGATTAAATGTGCATTTTTAGCTAGTATTTTTTTTATTTTTAAAAAAGATTATCCCCTCCATTATAAAATGTAGTCTTGGAAAATTTCTCTACGTAAACAAGCATTTATATATCTTATCATTTTTAACAGAAATGGGATTATGTTATACATTTTGTGTGGTAATTTGCTTTTTGATACTTCATAATAATTTGGTATTTTGATGCCAGTGTTACTTGATTTTTATATGGTTTCTTGTGGCACAGGAGGTTCTTAGCATATGCCTATTACAAGTCCCCATCTACCGTCTACCCTCGGATTGACTTCTTTCCTTTTCCAGTCCCGCAGGTCTGATCACATGCCCCACCCTTCCACTCCTCCCACATAAATATCTCATGTAGTAAAAGTCAGGTATACCACAGTAAGGGCTTAACATGACACATTAGTTCCTCAGTTCAATGCCAGCTTTATGAAGCATCTCCTGACACATACACAGTTAGCTTTTACTTTTTAAAATTTATTTAGAGAGACACACTCTATCACCCAGGCTGGAATACAGTGCTTCAATAATAGCTCATTACAGCCTCAATCTCCTGGGCACAAGTGCTCCTCTCACCTCAGCCTCTTAAGTAGCTGGGGCCACAGATGTGGGCCACCACACTAGGCCTCTTAAGTAGCTGGGGCCACAGACGTGCGCCACCACACTAGGCGAATTTCTTTTTTTTAATTTTTCATGGAGACTGGATCTCACTATGTTGTCCAGGCTGATCTCAAATTCTTGCCTCCAGCAGTCCTTCTGTCTCAACCCCTCAAAGTGCTGAGATTACGGGTGTGAGCCACCATGCCCAGCCACAGTTAGCTTTTGAATGCATCATTTCTTACACGAAGTGAGGTGCTGCTAACTCGTCAGCCAGTGTGTTTGCTTGCCATATCTGTGTAACCTCTTAGCCAGATTCAGGAGCAAATAACTATATGCACACATACATCCCTGCACGCACACACACATACACACACACACACACACACACACACACACACACACACACGGCCCATTCGAGTTCCTGGCTCAGACTGTGTTTGGTTCATCATGGTAGCTCTAGTTCCTAACACCGTGCCTGGCTGTCAGCACAGATCTGTATGGTCACAGCCCTCTCGGAGCTCCTGTGAGCACAGGCAAGAAGAGGGTCATAGCACAGGTGTTTGCTGCCAAGTCATAGTAACAGGAAGAGCTCCTAGGAGCTAAGAGCAGGGAGAAGCCGCTTTAGGCTGAAGTGGCCCGGAAAAGTAGACCCTGGGATCATGGGGGTGATCCCTTTAGAGCTGTGCTGGCGGTGGAAGGGCGTGGGCGCAAAGACAGAGACAAGAACAAGGGTGTTGGAACCAGTTTGTTGTGAGTGGGCGGGGCCTCAGAAGCAGGTGGAGCGCAGCCTGGAGCCCGAGCCCAGGGCTGCCTCTGGCTCGAGAGGCCTACAAGTCGAGGTCAGGGGCTCCTTTTCAACATAAGTGCCCGTTGATACTGTAGAAGTCCCTGTGAGAATGGGTCCTTTGTTGTCATCTGTGTCTGTAGAGAAGCTGGTAGTCTGTTGCAACTTGAGATAACAAATGTTCTTGTGTTTAGGGTCTCAACTCTGAAGACGGAGTTCCTGCCGCTCCTGAGCGTGTCATTTGTCTCGGAGAACAGCGTCGTGGCTGCTGTGAGTATTTTTTCTCATTCTTCCCCGGGGTGCACTGTATGTGATGATCAGACAGGGAACAATGTGTGCTCTGTCGCCCTAGCACAAAGCAGTGCAGTTCTTTAGAAGAAACAGAGCTCGCTTTTAAGAGTAAGAGAGGGGCCTGTCACAATGGCTCACGCCTGTAATCCCAGCACTTTGGGAGGCCGAGGCAGGTGGTTCACTTAAGGTCAGGAGTTCGAGACCAGCCTGGTCAACAGAGTGAAACTCCATCTCTACTAAAAATACAAAAATTACCCAGGCATGATGGTGCGAGCCTATAATCCTAGCTACTCAGAAGTCTGAGGCAGGAGAATCGCTTGAACCCAGGAAGCAGAAGTTGCAGTGAGCTGAATGCTCCACTGCACTCCAGTCTGGGCAACAGAGTAAGACTCTATCTCAAAAAAACAAAAAAGAAAATAACGGAGGCTGTCGTGGTGAACATTGTCGAGGAGGTGGACGGTGGGCAGTGTGCCCTTCAGGGACTAACTGTGAGTCTTGTTTCAGGGCCATGACTGCTGCCCAATGCTCTTTAACTATGATGACCGTGGCTGCCTGACCTTCGTCTCCAAGTTAGACATTCCAAAACAGAGCATCCAACGCAACATGTCTGCCATGGAACGCTTCCGCAACATGGACAAGAGGGCCACGACTGAGGACCGCAACACGGCCCTGGAAACGCTGCACCAGAATAGCATCACGTAGGTGCCATCTGTAGAGAGGTGGTCAGGTGACAAGGTGCCTTCCTGCCCCTCGCTGTTTTCTTCCTGGGTTCCTACAAAAGCTCTATGCCCTCCAGGCCCAGACATTCCTTCAGGGAAAAGCACAGCAAGAAATATGTATCTTCCTGACCGCCAGGCTCTTATTTCCAGCTCATGGTAGAGAGTGACGCCACCACCTGGTTATTTCGTCCGTCAAAGTGCAGATTACAAGGCAGCAGCCAGCAGGAGCTGTACAGACCCTCCCTGTTGCAAACTGTGGTGGTGGGGCCACAGGGCAGCAGCTTCCTAGGGCACACTTTCTCAGCTGCTCAATTGAGAACAAAAGGAGACCTTCCTGAATGCTGCCTTCTCACAGTAGTGCACACATAATAGAAAGCGAAGTTACAGTCTATTTGAAAAGGTAACTGTAGCTGTCATTTCAAGTAATGGATACAAGTAAGATTATTTAATTAAAGAAACAGAATTTCTTAGCATCATGATGACAAAGCTGATAAGTGCCTCAACTGGCTTTTCACCAGGTATATGTAATTATGTAAGACAACAGAATTGTGTTTTGTTCAAAAAGTTTTATTTTTAAGGTCTAGAGGAGAGGCTAGGTATGGTGGCTCACACCTGTAATCCCAGCACTTTGGGAGGCTGAGGCAGGCAGATCACAGGAGTTTGACACCAGTCTGGCCAACATGGTGAAACCACAACTCTACTAAAAACACAAAAATTAGCCAGGCGTGGTGGTGCACAACTGTAATTCCAGCTACTCAGAAGGCTGAGGCAGGAGAATAGCTTTAACTGGGAGACGGAGGTTGCAGTGAGCCAAGATTGAGCCACTGCACTGCAGCCTGAGTGATGGAATGAGACTTCGTCTCAAAAAATAAATAAATGAATAAAAATGAAAAACCTTTTTTTTTTTTTTTTTAAGACGGGGTTTCACCATGTTGGTCAGGCTGGTCTTGAACTCCCAACCTCAGGTGATCCACCTGCCTTGGCCTCCAAAGTGCCTGGATTACAGGTGTGAGCCACCACGCCCGGCCAACCTTTTTTTTTTTTAAGCTCACAGGCTGTACAGGAATAGGCAGTGTGTACCATAATTTGCCATTCCCTTCCCAGCATAGGGGGAAGAGGGAGGTAAGTTGTAGACATTTCAGAGGAGAAAGAAGAATATTGTCTGAGCAATGGATGATTGTCTTGAAAGCTTTCCAGATAATTAGGATAAGACAAGTTGTTTCATTTATCTGTTCCCTGCTTGGCTTGGTTGGAATCTGATGGTGTGTCTGCTGCTAACATTTATAGTGATTAATTTGAAACTCGAGGAGGGCTATTAGCTTATCTGCACTGGCTGTCTTGGAGGGTGATTTGAGAGGTTTTGTTTGGAGCCAGGTGGATTTCAGTCAGACTTCATCGTGCCTCTAGTTTATTAAAAACAAACAAACAAAAACACTGTTTTCGCTGCGGTGTGTCCTGCCAGCAGCCTGCTCCGGCATTTGAGTGCTGTGTGGGCTGGGGCATTCCTGCTTCCCTAGCTTACTCTAACTAAGGCAGGTTCTTAACTTCTCTTCTTTCCACTTTTGTCTTTCCTGGACATCTGGTAATAAAATGCTTTTGGATATTTTCTGAGCCGCAGCCTAATGTTGGTGGACAAGTTTATATTCAGGGGTTAAAAGATAATTCATTTCCTGGCTGGGCATGGTGGCTCACACTTGTAATCCCAGCACTTTGGGAGGCTAAAGCAGAAGGATTACTTGAGCCCAGGAGTTCAAGACCAACTTGGGCAACATAATGAGACCCCCCCATCCCATCTTTATTTAAAAAATGAAGAAGAAGGTAATTCATGTCCTTAAACTCCCCTTACACTATTAGTCAGGAATGTTGTGTTCACTTCCACTACATACCTTACAATCTCTTTTGTTTTTTTCAGTCAAGTCTCTATTTATGAGGTGGACAAGCAAGATTGTCGCAAATTTTGCACTACTGGCATCGATGGAGCCATGACAATTTGGGATTTCAAGGTATTTTCTACTTAACAGAACAAATCTTGTGTTAAAACTTTTTTTTTTCTTTCCACAGGACTCTGCTTTATCTTCAAAAAACTTTTTTTTTTTTTTTTTAAGAGATAGGCTCCTTCTCTGTCCCCAGGCTGGAGTATAGTGGCACAACCATGGCTTACAGCAACCACCAACTCCTTGCCTCCCAAGTAGCTGGGACAACAGGCATGCACCATCATCCCCCATTAAAATTTTTACAAAACTCTTGTGAGAAGAGTGTTTCTCATTTCTTGAAACAAAATTTTAAATCTAGTACACAGTTTAATGTCCTAATATAAGACATTAAACTGGAAATCTTTTTCTTTCTTTCTTTCTTTCTTTTTGAGATGGAGTCTCGCTCTGTCACCCAGGCTGCAGTGCAGTCATTGGTACAATATTGGCTCACTGCAACCTCTACCTCCGAGGTTGCTTCAGCCTCACAAGTAGCAGGGATTACAAGAGCACAATACAACACCCAGCTATTTTTTGTATTTTTAGCAGAAACGGGGTTTTACCATGTTGGCCAGGCTGGTCTCAAACTCCTGTCCTCACGTGATCTGCCCACCTTGGCCTCACAAAGTGCTGGGATTACAGAGGTGAGCCACTGTGCCCAGCCCTGGAAATCTTTCTCTTTTTTTTTTTTTGAGACAGAGTTTCACTCTTCTTGCCCAGGCTGGAGTACAATGGTGCCGTCTCGGCTAACCACAACCTCCACCTCCCAGGTTCAAGTGATTCTCCTGCCTCAGCCTCCCAAGTAGCTGGGATTACAGGCATGTGCCACCACACCAGGCTAATTTTGTATTTTTAGTAGAAATGATGTTTCTCCATGTTGATCAGGCTGGTCTCGAACTCCTGACCTCAAGTGAGCCGCCCACCTCGGCCTTCCAAAGTGCTTGGGATTAGAGGCATGAGCCACCACGCCTGGCCGGAGATCTCTTTAAAACCTAAAAGTCATCCACAGAAGAACAGCACATTCTCAGTTAGATTAAATGTTTACTTCTAGATGTCTGTTTATTCACTGAGGAAAAATGGAGTGCTGTTTTAGAAGCAGGCCCTATTAGACACCAGCCCAGGTTTAACTATGTAGATATATATTTATGGCTTACACTAATTAATTAAATAAACATTTACTATCTGCTGGTTACCATGCATGGTTCTGGGCACTGAACGAGCCTGTCTGGTAGAAGAGAGAGGTGGATACAAGGGCTGGGTAGGGGATTCGGCAGAGCTCAGAAGAGAAGCCAGTGCCTGTTTTCATACAGAGGAGTCTGGGAATATGTGTGGACTGCCTGCACTGCAGGGAAAAGTTTGCACCTGAGCAGCATCTTGAGCTGCCATGGGTTTTGGAGTTGGGGGGACCATGAGTTGAGAAAGCACAGGCGAGCATCCTAAGCTGCAGGCGCAGCACACCCAGGCCAGCCTGGGCTTCAGAGAGCTTACACTGCCTTTGAGGCACTGCCCATGGTGTGGTCCTACAGAAGCATGGGATGCAACTAGAAATAAAGAGTTGTGGCCAACCAGGCGCAGTGGCTCATGCCTGTCATCCCAGCACTTTGGGAGGCCAAAGTGGGAGAATCGCTTGAGGCCAGGAGTTTGAGACCAGCTTGGGCAATATAGCGTGACCTCATCTCTACAAAAAAAGCCAGGTGTAGCCAGGCACGCTGGCCCACACCTGTAATCCCAGCACTTTGGGAAGCTGAGGCTCACTTCTCCTCCCTCCTTCCCTGTCTTGAGTGCAGAAGTTTGGGACCAGCCTGGGAAAATAGTGAACCCTGTCTCTATTTAAAAATATATATAATGGGCCAGGCATGATGGCTCACGCCTGTAATACCAACACTTTGGGAGGCTGAGGCCGGTGGATCACGAGGTCAGGAGTTCAAGACCATCCTGACCAATATGGTAAAACCCCATCTCTACCAAAAATACAAAAATTAGCTGGGCATGGTGGCATCAGCCTATAGTACCAGCTACTCAGGAGGCTGAGGCAGGAGAATCACTTGACTGCAGAAGGCAGAGGTTGCAGTGAGCCAAGATGGCGCCACTGCACTCCAGCCTGGGTGATAGAGTGAGGCTCCATCTCGAATATATATATTTTTTATTTTTATTATATATATATAATATTTTTAAAAGCTAGGTGCAGTGATGTGTGCCTTTAGTCTCAGCTACTTGAGAGGCTGAAACAGGAGGATCACTTGAGCCCAGCAGTTGGAGGCTGCAGTGAGCTATGGTCATACCACTGCACTCCAGCCTGAGGCAACAGAGCAAGACCCTGTCTCAAAAAAAAAAACAGAGGAGAAGAGTGTGCCCAGAGCCTGTGAGTGGGGGTGGTGGGGACAAGGGACACCAGGCCTGGAGCATCTCTGCAGGGTTAGTCCTGGGAGAGCCTGTCTCAGGTAGGGCAGGGCCAGATTCAGGGTGGGGACAGGCTGCACCTCCCCTGAGGAGGAGGGAGTGATGTAATACCTAGCGTGGGGAATACCTCGGGGTGGACACTCCTCAGTGACATCAGTGCTCTTCCTGCCTTTTCCAAGACCCTCGAGTCTTCCATCCAGGGCCTCCGGATAATGTGAAGCTGAGTGAGCCTCCGCCGTCCAGCATGACAAACTGTGGCTGACCGCAGCTGTGCCGTGGCACGATGGTGAGGAAGCCAGCCCCGAGGAAACACTGAAAACACATATCACACCAATACCTTGTGGTTTTGTTTGAATATAAAATTGGTGAAAGTGTTGGTTTTTTAAAAACAGTGACTTTTTTGTTGTTTTTTTGCGATTTCATTCCATTCTTGACCAAAGCTTCTCTTTAAGTAGTTTATTATGGGAAATTGTCACACTAACTTAAAAGACAGGGTGAGGGAGATATGTAAACTGTCCACTAGAAAATGAAATAAAAGAACTGAATGTGGTTTTGGTTTTGTTTCCTCGTAGTATTTAAATTTTTGTTAGAAAAATATGAGTGAATTCTTCATTCGATTAGTTTTTTTTAGGCAAAATCTTAGATTCTTGGTTTCTTAAATTGAACCATTCTATACAACCTAGAACCAAAAAGAACCATTTAGTGGGAGGTGAGAGAAAACCATTTTTGAACATTGCAATACTTCTGCAAAGGAGGTTGTGTCGGTCTGTTTTGTGTTGCAGTAAAGGAATACCTGAGGCTGACTAATTTGTCTAAGAAAAAATATTCTTTGGGAGGCCAAGGCGGACGGATCACAAAGTCGAGATCGAGACCATCCTGGCCAACATAGTGAAACCCCATCTCTACTAAAAATACAAAAATTAGCTGGGCGTGGTGGCATGCACCTGTAGTCCCAGCTACTCAGGAGGCTGAGGCAGGAGAATTGCTTGAACCTGGGAGACGGAGGTTGTAGTAAGCTGAGATCACGCCACTGCACTCCAGCCTGGCGCCTGGCAATGGAGCAAGACTCTGTCTCTAAAAAAAAAAAAAAAAAA
>PVKP010032871.1:0-25519 GCA_004027715.1 Plecturocebus donacophilus | reverse complement strand
AGATCTACATTAGAGTAGATCTACAACGGAGTAGATCTACATTAGAGTAGATCTACAACGGAGTAGATCTACATTAGAGTAGATCTACAACGGAGTAGATCTACATTAGAGTAGATCTACAACGGAGTAGATCTACATTAGAGTAGATCTACAACGGAGTAGATCTACATTGGAGAGACCTACATTGGAGTAGAGCATTAGTTAAGACAATTACAGCACTTTAATGTGTTTGCTCTGGGATTAAACTATCCGTGTTTGCTTCCTGACTCTGCCACTTATTGGCTTTGTAGCCCTGGGAAAATCATTTTACATATTTCTAACTTCAGTATCCTTGTCTATAAAATGGAAATAACATGACAGAAAGTTTAGTAGAATTGTTGTGAGGATTAATGAGAAGATTAGCAAGAGGGCTAATAGAGAATCAAGACTGATCTTTCTGTCTTTTGACACCATACCAGGGCCAGGTTAAGAATGCAATAAATGGTAGCTGCTATTTCCAATGAGCTCACAGTGTAATGCAAAACAATAACAGAAAGTACACAACTAATTTTCATAAGTTTACCTTATGAGTCGTCAATATTTCTCCCATAATGCCAAAATCACATTTCACTTCTAATTCATGCATGTATGATTCCCCCTCTAAAGCCCATGTTGACAGCCATGAATCAGACTCAAGACTTTGTACTAACACTGTCATCTCAATTGTCCCTCTCCAATGCGTCCCCCATCCTGCTACCAAAGTTTATTTCCTGAAGGTCAGCTCTGAAGATCATGTTGTTTCCTTTACTCCACCGATTCCACATAGCTTTGTCTGGTAATCAAAGTCTCCTATGATTTGAACTCACCATGGTTTTCCCGTCATTTGTCCCTTAAGAGCTAGTTCAACTCCAACCTCCTCCAAAAAGTTTTCACAGATCCTCTCAGGTAGAATTTGTTTCTTCCCCTGACACACTTGTCCCATATTTTCATACACCCATAAATTAACTCATAACAATCTGTCTCCTACAAGAGTTCCTTATGCCTGTCTGTCTCCTTCACTATTATAAGAGTTACTAAGAAATCAAAACCAATCTTTTCATTATTCTGTATCTTCAATGCCCAGTCTGCCACAGTAGAGTAACTACACATTCCACATAAAAGAAAATAAAGAGAACTTGCATGGCCAAGGAAAAAAAAACTTTAGACAACAACCATCTGGATTAGATGCCATCTGGTTCGCCAGTGTTTCTTGGCCCATTAGAATCAATCATCAATTAATCAGAATCTTTGGACAAGGACACCAAGCATACATATTTTTTAGTTTCCTAGGTGACTTCAGTTGCAGAAAACTACAGTTGCACGTAGTAATTGAGAACAGTTTCCTCACTCAGGATGTCCATGTTTCATCTTTTGGGCCAAGTCCAATTAATTGATAGTGGCTGTCTGGAACACTGCCTTGAGAAGGATTTAGAGGCTCCCTTGGGTCTCAGCAGAAGAGAATATGGAGACTGATTGGCAATGTCTGCCAAGAGCAAGTAATCAGGGAGTTGAAACTATCATGCTGCTAATTGGCATTTCTGTGATTGATGCATGAATGAAAAAGAACTGGGTGGAACTAATGACTATCATACACACACACACAAACACACACATATGCACTCACATATATACACACATATTTATGACACTCATATCATTATCATTTATACATAAATATATACACACACATATATATGTATGTTATATACAATAATAACTCACTTTCAGAGTGTCAGCTATATGCTGAACACTGGGTTAAGCACTGGCAATATTGCTAAACAATGTTAATGTGAGCTCTGCCCTCAGGGAGTAGACAGTCTAGGCAAAACAGGTATTTATAAAATAATCACACAAACAGTTAATTAAAAAGTGAGAAAGAAAATTAAAGTATGCACTACAAATCTCCATGAAAGGGATATTGAACTAGTTTAGAGGAATAGAGACAGTTCCCCTATGGAAGTGGCATTTGAGTTAAGATATAAGTGATGCATAGGATTTGGCAAGGGCAAGCGTGGAGGGAAGAGTTTTTCAGGATAAAGGCCAACCCATGAGAGAAGGATGGGAGCCCAGGCTCCCACACACAGAGCTCTGTGCTCTTGGCAAGTTACTTTAACTCTGCTCGACTTATCTTTAAAGAAGAACTAATAAGCCATAGTGCATGATACTGTTTCAAGGCTGCAACCAGATACTTCACATCACATATGTGGTGCTGCCTATACCACCATGCAGGAGGGAGACATTGTTCTGCAATGAAAAGTACAAACACTATGGAGCCTCAGATCAGACTTTGGCTCTATCATTTACTAGCTGTGTGGCTTGGTAAAATAATTTCACTGCTCTGAATCTCATTTTCCACATCTGTAAACTGAACGTAGTCATTAGTTACAATGAGAAAACCACAGTTGTTAAGTGCCTGCCATCTGAAGTCAGACTGCCCACGTTTAAATTCTGGCTTCACCACTTTGTAGCTGTGTGGCTTGGGCAAATTAACTGTGAGGCTCCGTGTACCTCAATTTCCTCAACAACAAAATAGGGATAATAATTGAATCACTGGTGAAGATTCAGTGAGGCAATGTATGTAAAAGACTTAACATGGTGCCTTTCACAAAGAATGTTCTTGGCGAATATTCATTCTCCTGGTAATTTCTGACATAGTAGAATTTATTCTGCATTAGCATTTACTCATAGGAATTAATTCTAATTACACCAAATGAAAGATACCAAAAAGCTTTGAGTGTTCAAGAACTTTGGAGCTAAGAAACCACAGCAGCACTGCCCCACAGTGTTCCCATCTGTGAGGAAGCGGAGCTGGTGTTGGCGTGGAGGATGATGTGGGTCAATCTGGCATCTGTTTTCGGGACCCCCACTGCACCTCAGGAGGTTTTGAATTTCACTTTCTACAAAAGCAGAGGCCCACATAACACCCACAGTCTCATGAATTGAATTAGTACCCTTATAAAAGAGGCCTGAGGGAGCTTGTTTGCCCCTTCCACCATGTTAGGAGACTGCTAGAAGGTACCATCTTTGAAGCAAAGAGCAAATCTTCACCAGCCACCCAATCTGTTGGTGTCTTGATCACAGACTCCAGAACTATAAAAAATAAACTTCTGTTGTTTATAAGTTACCTGTAAGTTACCCAGTATAAGATATTATGTCATAGCAGCCCAAACAGACTATGTCAGAGGGTTTTCTTTGAAAAAGCAGTAGGCAGGAAATAGCAGGAATGGTAATGATTTCTGCCCTAGGTCCATTCTCCAAAAGCAGCACTTTCCAACTTTGTTTCAGGAGCTAATTTGTTTTGTTGAAAGGCATTAAGTCACATAGTGTTGATAGTCGGGCCATGAGACACAAGAGAAGGTACTAGAAGGGCAGCACTGTTTTGTAAGCTCACTGCCCTCCCAGTGGCACCCCAGTCCCACTCCCAGCTCCCAGCTCCTCTCCTGAGATGTTGAATGGGCCACACTCCTGAGCAGGGGTCTCAGGAAAGGGAGAATGTGAAGGCTTCAAAGGCAAATCCTAAGAAAGGAGTAGATAAGCAGACTGATTGTTGAGATGTTGTGTTTTATCGTGATGATGCTTTTGGCTGCGAGGAATAGGTGGAAAAAATCTAATGGCTCAAACACTAAGAGAAGGACTGAAGGAGGAGTATTAACAGGGATGGCTATTTCAGGGGTTAATAACTTCATGATGGACCCAGGTTTACTTCCAACCTTCCATGCTGCCATGCTCAGCGTGTTCTCCTCAGGTTTGCACCCTTTACAGTCACCCAAACAAGAACTGCAGTTGCAATCATTATATGCAGGCACATCAGTATTCAGGAGCAGTAGCAGAGCACCCAACATTCCTTCCTGAAAATGAGGAAAACCTTTCCAGGAAGCCCCTGAGCAGATCTCCATTCATATCTCATTGGCCAAACTAAGTTCACATGCCAATACCTAAACCTATCACTGTGAAGTGACTGGCTCCATGAATTATTGGCTTAGACGAATCAGCAGTCACTCCTTGAGCCTGGGGCAATTGCAGAGCCCAGCCTTTCTTGATGGTCACAGGGAGCGGACACTTAAGCAAAATCAGATTTCTGTAAGCAAGCAAGAAAAGGCAGCCAACATGTCTGGAAAAGAGTGGCACAAAGCTGAAACCCAATGATAGGAACAGGGCCACAAGACAGGAGCTAGGACCCCAGGAATCACAAACAAAGAAGAAGCCCCATTATCACAGCTAAATTAAAGGGACAAAATTACTAAAAGGGAATTATGAGAGGGGTATAATGAGCACACACACCTGCCCTCTCTTGAATGAAGGAAGAGGCAGAGGGGTGCTAAGCTAGGTGAATGGCAAATCAGTCAGCTGCCACCCTGAGCTATTGCCCAGAAGCATAGGGCAAACCTTACCCTACACTCCTAACCCCAAAAGCAGCCAGCCTATTGTGATTGTCTCCATTCCTGAAGTGACTATAAAAAATTTCACATAATGTCAGAAGACTCATGTCTCAATCCCCATCTCAGCCACTTCCTGCACTAATGACACTTGGCAAGTTACCTCTGAGCCTCGATTTCTTCATCTGAAAAATATAAGTGATAAAAGACCTCTCTTTTCAAAGCCTTACAAGAATTACAGGCGATTATGCAAGGACTGGACACCATCATAAAAACGTGGTTATATTAATAGTCATTTATAAGGCTCTAACAATCTCAGCTTGTGCAACGTGTCTGACTCATCATACAAAATAGAAGACATCCCTTACCCCACAACCCAAACCAGCCAGGAATTCAATAAAAGGAATCCTATCAAGGTATTTCTAATCAAAATGGTGATCTTAGGCTTTGGTGGCCTCAGTCTACAAGAACAAACAGCTCCTATCTCTCATTGTTAAGGTTTCTTTCCATTTTTATATTTCTTTCCAAAAACAGACCTAGTCTCTACATCATTCCATGTTCAAGCAGTAGTAACTATTCAGAATGTCAGCTCTCAGGTTAGAAATTACAGTTTTTCATTTCTGTTCCAAAGAAAACACCATCCAGAAATATAATCATAATAATCCAAAGGGAATGCATAGTCATTTTTCAAGTCTCTCAGATGTGCATGATACTATTTCCCAATTTGTACGCACCCCAGATCCAGCTTTTGAAATAAAGAGGGACTTTGGTTACAGAACTCCTCTGATGGCACTTGATTTTAGCAGCAAGAGCAAAATGTTTCCATCTTAGCTTCACTATTAGCTTACTGTGCAAGCTTCACCAAGTCACTTCCCATCTCTGGGACTCACTTTCTTCATCCAAATGAGGAATTAGACAAGTTGATTTCATGCATTCATTCGAGTATCTACCACTTAGTAAGAACTTACGCTGCCTGAGAGATTTTGATCTCTAATTCTCATTGCAGAGAGCTGAGTCTCAGCAAGGCTAAGTCTGGGTTCAAACCACAGTCTGTGTGACAGTGTACTCCCCTTAAATAATTTACTGTACTAACTTGAACCTCCTTTTTATTTTACCACTTTTTGAATTTTTCCAATAAGTCACTTATTTTTTACCCTTTATAGATCTGGATTGTGACCTGGAGACCATGTGACTGGTTTTGTTATCTTAAGTGTCAGTTCATATAGCTCCCTACAAAGGATGGGGCAGAGTGGTAGGGATGTCCCAAAGAGGCAGGGACTGGGGGCTAAACCTAAAACTGCTGGAATCCTGCACCTTCTCTCATCACCTCATTTTTGTGACAGGCAGCTGTTTTCCAGCTAAGTATGTCCTCTTCCCACCTGGTCATTAGAAGCAACCCAAGCCCCTCTGAGCACTGTGGATAAGAAGGGCATGGCCAGTCCTCAGGCCCACTTCCTTTCATCAACTTCACAAAGACTCCCCCAAATATAAGGCATCATAGGGGATTGGGCCTCAGAATTCAGGGGTTCCTGAGACTGGGTCACTCTTCCTCTCCGGCCTTTCCCAAGCTTGGTGAGCTGCCACCTTCTCCCTTCCTGGCATCATCATCTACAACAAAGAGTTTGATGAGGAGGGACTGTAAGAAAGGTGATATTTAAAGGGGGAAACATATTCTAAATTCAGACAAAAGATGAGATTAAATGGTTCAGAGAAGGGCCTCTTCAACTTGCTGAGAAGGCCTCTGTGAAATTAACTTACTTCTCTAGCTGAGAAAGCTGGCCCCTCTCCAAATCCATATGCATAAGGTCAGCCGAGGAACCTGGTTTAAAATTTGCTTGATGTCTACACTTGATCTTAGTCAAAAGGCTGAGAAGAGATGTCAAGAAGAGAAAGAAGTTCAAGAAAGAACAGATCTGAGACTTCTATCTTTCTCAGGTCATCTGTGGGGCTTTTCTTGGGGCAGAAGTACTGAGCAAAGACACTAATTTCCCCATTCTTACCAGCCTTAGGAATGGAAGCAATAATCTGGGAATCCGAATTCTAACTTTGTAAGTTGCCACTAGAGAAGAAACACCACTCCTTAGCAGCTGTGTGGCCTTCAGCAAGTTACTTGACCTTTCTGACCCTCAGGTTCTCCATCGATATCTAGCTTACCCAGTTGTTGGAGGGATTAAAGAATGAGACAAGGTGTGGAAAGTAATTAATTGGTAACAAGACTGCTTGTTTTCTCTTTCCTTCTCTTCCATCTTTCTTCATTCCTCTATTTTCTCCCTTCCTTTCTACCTACCTTCCTTTCTTGTCTCATTCAAGGACTATGCTTTCCAGTACCTGCTCTGGATCAGCTATTTTGTTAAGAGCTAAGATTACCAAGGTAAGTATTATACTACACCTCCCTTCTTGTCTAAGGAAAGGACTATTTCAACTGTGTGGTAAAAGCAATGGAAATTATGCACAGAATTTAATTCATAAATATTAAATACCTAGACCCTCAGAGTTTAGATGGTGCTTCTGGGGCTCTTCTATCCAGTCCCTGGGTCCACAACTCACCAAGTTATTTATCAGGTGACCCCTGCATGCTAATAGGGCAGATTTGGGACCAGGACTCTGGTCTGGTGGCCCCTGGCTCAAGCTCTTTCAACATGAACCTGATGGCAAACAATTAGAAGGTCATGAACCATGATTTTTAAATATGCCACTTAATTCATGCTCAGAAAGAAACTGTCCTCCTTTTTTTACTTCTCTGTCTCAAAAGAAGAAAGAAATAATGAAAACTTTTAAAGTGAGATCACTTTGGGATAACGCATGTCTATAGAGCTACAAAATTCAGCTGTCAAAAATAGATGTAGACCCAGAGAAAAAAAGTCACTGGGGAAGGGAAGCGTCAGCTCTTACCCCACCCTTTTTGAAACCAAACCACACAAAACCCTGAGTGGGTTACTCAAATTCCAGCTCAGACTGTAGGCTGAGACAAATAATAGTTTTTAAAAAGTCACATGCACAGATGACCTTTGTAGTGTTGTTGATTATTTCTACAAGGGTAATGTGGAAAGAGCACTGGTTATGGCATCAAGAAAGGACTTCTGCAAATGCTGTCTTGGAGACCTGGGCTTGTCCCTTGTCTCCTTGAGATGTACATTTCTTCATGTGTAAGATACTGTAAGGAATCATTGAACCTAAATACAAAAAGTGTTTCAAAATTATAGAAAAGTGCTGTTCAATCTAACCACTAGTCACATGTGCCTATTGCAATTTAAATTAATTAAAATTAACTCCAGGTATGGTGGCTCACCTCTGTAATCCCAGCACTTTGGGAGGCCAACGCACTGGTTTGCTTGAGCCCAGGAGTTCAAGATTAGCCTGGGCAACATGGCAAAAGCCTGTCCCTACAAAAAATACAAAAATTGGCTGGGCATGGTGGCACACTTATAGTCTCAGCTACTCTGGAGGCTGAGGTGGCAGGATGACCTAAGCCCAGGAGGTATAGGTTGCAGTGACTTGAGATCATGCCACTGGATTTCAGCACAGGTGACAGAGTAAGAGCCTGTCTCAAAAAATAAATTAATAAAAAATTAAATTAAGTTAGATTTAAAAATCAGTTGCTCAGTTAAACTAGCCACATTTCAAATGCTCAATAACTACATGTGGCTAGCTCCTTCTGTATCAAACAGAGCTGAAATAAAACAGTTCATCAATGCAGAAAGTTCTATTGAATAGCACTGGTCTAGAGGAAATAGACTACCCTGATGATAATGGCTACCTCTGAGAAGAGGTTGGGTGGTGGGAGAAATTTTTAACTTTTATTTTGTAAATTTCTGTACTGTCTATGTTGCCATGAACATGTGTCTTATTTATAATTTTAAAAATAAAGAACAACAAAGAAGTGATTGCCATTAAAATACATGATAATGGTTACTTTCAGGGAAAGTGGATGATCTGGAAGGGACTCAGGATAGACTTCTGTGACAATGAGAATGGAATACTTGGGCACAGATATTCAGCAAAAGAGAAACATTTTCCCATTCATAATAGCCATAAGTGTGGATAGAGTTATGTGTGCATACACTTTAAAGTTATTTATAATAGTTGTCTTATGCACTGTATTAGTCCATTCTCACACTGCCATAAAGACATACCTGAGACTGGATAATTCATAAAGAAAAGAGGTTTATTTGGCTCACAGTTTGCCATGCCAGGAGAGGTCTCAAGAAACTTATGATCATCTTGGAAAACAAAGGGGAAGCAAGGCACACTTTCCCATCACGGAGCAGGAGAGAAAGAGAGCAAAGGAGGAAGTGTCACACATCTTTAAGCCATGAGATTTCATGTAAACTTACTCATTACCATGAGAACAGCATGGGGGAAATCCTCCCCCAGGATCCAGTTACCTCCCACTAGGCCCTACCTTTAACATGTGGGGATTACAATTTCCCATGAGATTTGGGTGGGGACAACGAGCCAAACCATAGCATTCTGTCCCTAGCTCCTCCCAAATCTCATGTTCTTCTCACATTTCAAAACATAATCATACCTGCTCAACAGTCTCCCAAAGTCTTAATTCATTCCAGCATTAACTCGAAAGTCCAAGTTCAAAATCTCATGTGAGAGAAGGCAAGTCCCTTCCACCTATGAGCCTGTAAAATCAAAAACAAGTTACTTTCAAGATACAATGGGGGTACAGGCATTGCATAAATGTTCTCATTCCAAAAAGGAGAAATTGGCCAAAACAAAGGGGCTACAGGCCCCACGCAAGTCCAAAACCCAGCAAGGCAGTCGTTAAATCTTAAAGCTCCAAAATAATCTCCTTTGACTCCATGTCTTACATCAGGGAAGGCTGATGGAAGAAGTAAGTTCCCAAGGCCTTGGGCAGCTCTACCCCTGCTGCTCTGCAGGAGACAGCCCCTGCAGCTGCTTTCACAGGACGGTGGAGTGCCTACAGCTTTTCCAGATGCATGGTGCAAGCTGTTGTTGGATCTAGCATTCTGGGGTCTGGAAGATGGTGGCCCTCTTCTTACATCTTCACTAGGCAGTGCCCCAGTGGTGACTCTGTGTGAGGGCTCCAACCCCACATTTCCCCTCTGCACTGACCTAGTAGAGGTTCTCCATGAGGGTTCCTCCCCTGTAGCAGACTTATGCCTGCCATCCAGAATGCTATGGTTTGGCTCGTTGTCCCCACCCAAATCTCATGGGGAACTGTAATCCCCACATGTTAAAGGTAGGGCCTGGTGGGAGGTGACTGGATCCTGGGGGAGGATTTCCCCCATGCTGTTCCATACATCCTCAGAAATCTAGGTGGAGGCTCCCAAAGCTCAACTCTTGTCTTCTGCACACCCACAGGCCCAACACCACATGTAAGCCATCAAGGCTTGCACCCTCTGAAGCCACTGCCTTGACTGTACTTTGAACACTTTTAGCCACACCTGGAGCTGGAGCAGCTGGGATGCAGGCTGCCATGACCCAAGGCCACACAGAGCAGCAGAGCCCTGGGCCTGATCCATGAAACCATTTTTTCCTCCTCAGCCTTCAGGCTTGTGATGGGAGGGGCTGCCTCAAAGGTCTCTGATATGCCAGGAAGACATTTTCTCCATTGTCTTGACTATTAACATTCAACTCCTCTTTACTTATGCAAATTTCTGCATCCTGCTTGAATTTCTCCCCAGAAAATGAGTTTTTCTTTTCTACTACATAGTCTATTTTCTATTTATATGCTGCAATTTTCCAAACTTTCACATGCTGCTTCCTTTTTAAATATAAGTCCTATTTCAGACCATCTCTTTGTGAACACATAACTATATGCTGTTAAAAGCATTCAGGTTACATCTTGGATGCTTTGCTACTTAGAAATTTATTGTGCCAGATAGCCTAAATCATCTCTCTCAAGTTCAAAGTTTCACAGATCCCTAGAGCAGGGGTAGAATGCTGCTAGAGTCTTCATAAAAGCATAGCAAGAGTGACCTTTGCCCCAATTCCCAATAAGTTTCTCATCTCCATCTAACACCACCTCAGCACGGACTTCACTGTCAATATCACTATCAGAATTTTGATCACAACTATTCAACAACTCTCTAGGAAGTTTTAAGCCTTCCCTCATCTTCCTCTTTTCCTCTGAGCCCTCCAAACTGTTCCAACCTCTGCCCATTACCCAGTTCAAAAGTTGCTTCCACATTTTCAGGTACCTTCATAGAAATGCCCCTCTTTCCTGGTACCAATTTTCTGTATTAGTTCATTTTCAAACTGCTATAAACAACTACCTGAGACTGGGTAATTTATGAAGAAAGGAGGTTTAACTGAACCACAGTTTTACAGGCTTAACAGGAAGCATAATGGAAGGCCTCAGAAAACGTACAATCACAGCAGAAGGTGAAGGGAGAGCAGGGACCTTCTTCATATGGTGGTGCGCGCGTGAGAGAGAGAGAGAGAGAATGCAAAGAAGGAAGTGCTACACACTTGTAAACCATCAGATCTTGTAAGAACTCACTATCATGAGAATAGCATGGTAGAAATCTGCTCCCATTATCCAATCACCTCCTACCCCAGACCCCACCTTCAAAACTTAGGGATTGTATTCCACATGAGATTTAGATGGGGACACAGAGCCAAACTACATCATGTACTTTTTCATACGTGTGTTTTATTTTGCAACACACTTTTTTAATACTTTAAATTCTGGAGTTCATGTGCAGAACCTGCAGGTTTGTTACACAGGCATACATGTGACATGGTGGTGGTTTCCTGCATCCGTGCCCCGTCATCTACATTAGGTATTTCTCCTAATGCTATCCCTCCCCATCCCCCTACTCCCCACTATCCCTGCCCTAGCCCCCCAACCCTGACATGATTTAAACATATATCAGTGGTTAAGGAAAATCTATACCATGGAATTGATACAGTATTAACAGTAACAGAGAGATGTTACTGACATGAGCATATGGCCACACAGGATCAGGATCATCAATATCACTGTTCCACCTCCACATCCTGTCCCACTGGAAGGTCCTTAGAGGCAATAACACACATAGAGCTGTCATCTCCTAGGATGACAGTGTCTTCTTCTGGATGCCTCCTGAATAACACACATAGAGCTGTCATCTCCTAGGATGACAGTGTCTTCTTCTGGATGCCTCCTGAAGGACCTACTTAAGTATGCTTTACAATTAACTTTTTTATGCATAAGTATAAGGAATACACCCTAAAATAGTGATTAAAAATATAGTTTAGTAAATACATAAGCCTGTACCATAGTCATTTATTATCAAGTATTATGTACTGTATATAATTGTATGTGTTAGACTTTTATATGAGTGTCAGCACAGTAGGTTTGCTTACAGCAGCATCACCATGAACACAGGAGTAACACATTGTGCTCTGACACTACACTGGCTATGATGTCACTAGGCGATAAGAATTTTTCAGCTCCACTATAATCTTATGGGATCACTGTTGTATATGTGGTCTGTCATTGATCAAAACAGCATTACACAGCATATGACTGTACTTCTTTATACTTTTACATTTTATTCTCTAAATTCCCTAGAGTGGATATGCATTAATTTTTTAATCAGATAAGAAATTTATTGCATAATCAGAAGTTACTTTGGAACATCTTCTCTTCCACACTTCAAAGTGTTATGTTAATACCAGGAGGAGTTTATCAGATAATTACGAAAGTAAGTCAATGCAGTCATTTCACCAATTGGACATTAACTGCAAATGACCCAAGTTGGGCCAATCAGAGCCCCTCCTGGTATTTTACAACTAGGGACCTAACAGACAAAGTCTCAGTTGCTCCCCAGTGATGAAAAGTGGGACTCTAGCACTATATTCCTTTACCAGGTGGAAAATTCAGACAAAGGTAGAAGGCGATAAGGCTGGTACAGAGAGAGGAGAGAGAACACAGTAGGAAGGCAAATCTTGGTGATGTTTCCCTTACCTTTGGCCTGAATACATGCTGCACTCCCCTTGGTCACATGAGCTATCTCCAAAATTTCTCTTTTGGCCTAAAATTGTTAAGAGTTGGGAACCTGTCACTTGCAACTCAAAGAGTCTAGCCTTGGCTTTTACACTGAGAAACTCTCAAACCTGATTCAAGCCTGCGTGAAGTCAGTGGCACATTTGCCTGGTTTTTAGCTGGTCATTCTCAAAGCGGATCAGATTAGGTGATCAGTAAATGATAAGTTGAATTCTTGAAATGACAAAATAAGAGATGAATGATTAGTGAATGCCAGAGGTTAGGAGTGAGGGGTGTTGGGGAGGGAGATTCTTGCTTGGATGAGACAGTTCTTAATTTGATTGCAGTGGTAGTTACACAAATATACATGTGATAAATGATGTAGGACTATTCAGCCACATTGCCCCAGTGTCAAAGTCTTGGTTGGAACACTGTATTATAATCGTGTAAGGTGGAGCCACTGAGAGAAACTGGATGAAGGGTGCATGGCGCTACTATCTTTATGATTTCCTATGAGGCTGTAATTATTTCAAAATATAAAGTTAGGAAAAAAGAAAGCAACAGCTGTAAGTGCAGCATGGCATCCTGGATTGGATCCTGCAGCAGAAAAAAAAATGGACATTATTGGGAAAATGGTAAAATCCAAATAAACTCTGTATTTAATTTAAAAAATGATATGTAGAACTGAACTGAAATACAATGAATCAAATTGAATTGAATTGAAAAATCACATGTAAGGTAAACATACACGGTATTAAATTAATATCATTTATTTTGTCCTCCAAAACAATAAGGACCAGACATCTCTTTGTATTGCTGAGAGGGCAGAGATGAGATGTGAAATGTCCCAATTACTACATTATTCTCAGTGTCTACTACAGGGCCTAGCACATAGTTGCAACCCAGTGACCAGAAAATAAATGAATAGACATTCTTTTCTTTATCCATAGCTTGCTAGAAATATATTGAACCCAGTTATATGGGATGTGAACATCATCATGTCCTCCCATGGCTTAATAAATTATGATTGAAGCTAACATAATACCTAACTGCTGACTCCATAACTTCACTGATACTCCCTATCAGTTGACTATGCAAAGTGAATGTAGTATGTTACCTGCAACTTCCTCCTTAACTGGAGGAATATTAAAGTCTCAAATGACTCTGTTAATGGAAATTGAATAGTACAATGGCTATTTAATTTTCTAAATAGCTGCTATTTCCGTGCTATGGATGTCTGCTATTAGGCAAAATCAGAAAGACATTAGACTCACTGGACTCCCTGAGAAATCCAGTGAAGGGGAGAAAGAAAAAAAGGGAGTGTGAGTGACTAGATGTCACAGAGAATCAATTAATTCACAAGAGGGAAACATCATTCTTAGATCACAATAGAACATTTTAGGCAAGATTCTTTCTGAAAGGTGGGAAACCCTACATTTGAGCATCCCACCCTCTACTTTATATTCCATTAGGTTCATGTGATTCCTTCAGTAGCATTTTTTGATTACCTACTATGTGTCAAGTACTGTTTTCTCATGGAACCCCTTCAATAACTTTGTAAGTGAGAGACTATTATTATCTTTGTGTTACAGATGAAGAAACTGAGGTACTGAGAAGCTAAATGACTTGCCTAGGATCAAACAGATTGTCAGGAGTACACCTGAGATTTGAAGCCAGGACCATAATATATTGCCTCTTAATCATAAAACTTAAAATACTCTTCAGCAACTGTTTACCTATCAATGTCCTTCACAAAATTATACACTCTTAAAGAGCAGAGACTGCTCAATTGATTGTCTAGCACCTAGTGTCTCATGCAGAGTTTGTGTTCCATGAATGATTGAAAATGTGAGCTTCTTAATTTGCACAGTTTTCTCGGATTTTTTATTAAAAAGAAATCAATACAGTATTGAATGAGCTTAGAATTCAGAATTTTAAAATACAGATTGTTCGTTTCTGTATCTTCAAGTTCTGGGATTGTATCTGCAAGTTTTTTGATGTGTTCTCAAAAAAAAGAGACTCAATGAAGAAGTTCCTTGAGTAGTCTTCATGTCCATGATCATACAAGCTCTTAAGTTAATACATAAAATCTGAAGTAAAAGACACAGATGGAAATTAGCTTGTCTAATTGAACCATGAGTGAGTAACCACACTAATACCCAAAGCCAACTCTCAAAGTTCTTTCTACATAAGAAAAAAATTGAGGCCGGGCATGGTGGCTCACACCTATAATCCCAACACTTTGGAAGGCTGAGAAAGAAGGATCACTTAAGGCCACAAGTTCAAGACGAGCCTGGTCAACATAGCAAGACCCTATCTCCACAAAAAATGTATATTTTTTTTAACTAACTAGGTGTGGTGAGATATGCCTGTAGTCCTAGCTACTTGGAAGGCCAAGGTGGGAGAATTGCTTGTGCCCAGGCTGCTGTCATTTTGGTCAATGACAGACCACATATACAACAGTGATCCCATAAGATTATAGTGGAGCTGAAAAATTCTTATCGCCTAGTGACATCATAGCCAGTGTAGTGTCAGAGCACAATGTGTTATGACCTCACCACTGAACTCCAGCCTGGGTAACAGAACAAGATCCTGTTGCTAGTGACATCATAGCCAGTGTAGTGTCAGAGCACAATGTGTTATGACCTCACCACTGAACTCCAGCCTGGGTAACAGAACAAGATCCTGTTGCTAGTGACATCATAGCCAGTGTAGTGTCCGAGCACAATGTGTTACTGACCTCACCACTGAACTCCAGCCTGGGTAACAGAACAAGATCCTGTTGCTAAAACATATATTTTTTTAATTAGTGTGCTTCTAATAATCAGAAATTTATTTATATTTCCCTCAAGTTATAATAAGATATTTGTGTTATTAGTTTTTGAAATTTATTATATATTGCTCACTTTCTTTGGGAAAAAAAGCTTAATTAAGGTTTATCGGAATATGTGACACATAAACAAAGCACATTTAAAAATAAAATCTTAGGGGACTGGAGATTTTATAAAGAAAAAAGGCTGACAATACTGTAGGCCTCTCCTTTCAACCCTAAAAATAAACCCAATGTGGTCATATCCCCTTCTTTAGACCTTCTTTGATGTTTGCATATCTTTCATGGTTCTTCTAACCTTCAACTGTTAGGTTAGTAGGTGTCGTGCTATACTGTTAGGTGTAGTAACTGAACTCCTCTGATCCCTTCTATAAGATCAGAAGCCTGCATGGCTGGGACTGTGTCTTGTTTGCCTCTGAATTCTCAAGCATGAAGCACTTGGCCTTGGGCATACTAGATACTCAAGAATTTGAGGGTTGTTCAGCTCTTCTTGGATAGTTTCTAAATTCCTGTAACATAGCACAGTGCCTGCAACACAAGAGGTGCCTAATCAGTGTCTCTTGGACTAGCGGATTGAATTGAATTGTCAAAATGTTGGTATCTATTCTTTGGACTTCATTGCACTCTGTTCCTTCAAGCTGCTTTATGAAAGCTAAGCACAGCCTTCTACACATTCCATATTTTAACTAGGCATCCAAAGTCAGTCAGTGTTACCCCTAAAATGTTCACTGGAACCATGAAAAGTGGATACCAGTTTCTCCTTTTTCAAGATGGAAAGACTGAGTCAAAAGAGGTTGACTATGTTTTCCAAGGCCATACTGACACTAAGTGACAGATACAGGTTTGGAAAAATAATCTGTCTGAATGTAGAACCTGATACTGTCCATCTTGCCTCACTATTCTCTCATTCCAGGACACACAAATGTACATATGCATGGGAACATATATATAGCACCCAATCCCTTTTGCCTGTAAGAAATAAAGGATCCAAAGACACACACATCTACAGTCAAAACCAGTCACAATGTCCTGTGTTTCTTCATTGACTAAGTTCAGCTGACAAATATTTACTGAGCACCACCATGTGCCCAGAACTGTACTAGGGGCTGGGGAATTAGCCATGAACAAGACAGGTAAGTAGTGGAGGAAGACAGCAGGTGTCGGTAAGTTTTTCTGTAAAGGGCCAGATAGTAAATATTTTAGGCTTTGGAGTCCAGATGGTCTCTATCACAACTATTCAACCAGAGCCATCGCAGCCATTGACAATGCATAAACAAACAGGCCAGGCCATCTTCCAATATAACTTCATTTACAAAGCAAGGCAGGCTTGATTTGACCCACCGTAGTTCACCAACTCCTGAAACAGAAAATAAGCAGGGAAACAAATGGAAATAGACAAAAGCATAGAGATACAAGTAAATTCAATGGAAAAAAAATAAAGCAGTGTGACAGGTTAGAGACAGAATGAGAGGCAACTTTAGATAGGATAGCAAAGCAGGGGATATTTGAGATGACATCGGAAAACTGATGGACAAGCCAAGCCAGGATCCTGAGAAAGAGCTTTCCAAGTAGCAAGAAGATCTAGAACAAAGAGCCTAAGGCAACATGTGTTTGAAGAACAGAAGGAAGGCCAGCATGTCAGGAACAAGAGTTGTAGGAAATCAAGCTAAAGGGTTGACAAGACCAGAGCACATCAGGCTTTAAAGGCACAGGGAAGAGATGGAATCCTCTAAGTACAACAGAAAGCATGCAAAGGTTTTTAGCAGTACTGTGGCATGCTTTAATTTATAAGTTTGAAAATGTTCATTCCAGCTTCTGTATGCTGAATGGGCACTAAAGGCAGAAGAGCAAAAGAAAAAAAACCAGAATGGGACTTGCATGGAAAGGTAGCAAAGCAGAGAATAAGAAGCGGTTGGATTCCAGAGAGGTTTTGGAGGTGCTGGCATCATCAAACGTTGCTGGGGACTGCATGTAAAGACAATGGAAGATGCCAGCATGGGTTCATTTGGTTTCACACATTGATACAGAACAATTGCTGGCCACTGGAGAGACTCTATTAGGTCAAAGAGAAGTGGTACAGGCAAAAAGCACTATTGGGTTGGGTGCTCTGAAGGTTGACCTTAACTGACCTACAAGGTAGCACTACACAGTACAATCTGATAAGAGGCCACTGCAGAGCCTGCCAGGTAATGCCTATTGTATCATATAGGTTTCTGCAGCATGCTAACCAGTTAAGGAAGAACTATTTAAAAAGTATTTCAATTTCTTATTACTAAAACACCAAACTGGGGAAGCAAAAATACATGGCCCAGCTCAGCAGAGACCGATTTGACAAACTCACAAAACCTCAAATATTCTAGTGCCTTCTCTACCAGAAATTCCTCTTTGGGCTCTGAAGGACCACATATGTAGAAGATGTTAAAAGTGTTTCTGAGGACTGTGAATATCAACCATTCCCTGGGGAAGGGGGTGTGAAGAACCATGACTGGGGAGACAGTCTGAGGCTTTCTGAGGAAATCAGTCAGTACTCTAACGCTCTAAACGGCTGAAGACCAGGCTCATTCGCCTGCAAGAAGCTTAAAGCCTTTCTCTCGAAGACAGGCATACTTTCTGTTCTCCTCATTATCAGAAATGCTGTCAGGCACATAGTAAGAGTTATGTAATAGGAAGCAATACTTTCCGGCCATTTCTCCATCCTCCTGTTATATAATAGTCATGCCAAGATGAAGTGGCCAACGTCTAAGCCACAGAGATGCAACCCTGTCAAGTAAATTTATGGTTTATACTTCCTTTTTTTTTTTTTTAGCAAGTACCCCCAACCCCCCTTGGTTCCCCTTCCCTCATGCCTTCCCAAGATGCCAGTTCCTAAGCTGACTTTTTTTCTCATTAGGTAGACCGCTTCCATTCATGAAAAAGAGAGAAAGGCTACTTTAATATATTCACTCACATATTCATGCAGCCAATCAGTTGACAACTATTTAACAGCTACCATGTAAAAGATTCTGCAACAAGGTATAAAGAGAATATGCTTTAAATAATGAATTTGAACCTATCAGTGAGGTTACCTGGGACAAAAGACTCGACCTTTCTGAGCTTCATCTGTAATAGTTTAAGAAGGCCAACCTAATGGAGTTTGCAGGAGCATTTGAGACGATGGAAGCAAAGTGTCTCTTTATAGCTATTATTATTCTTCTTAATATTACCATGCATTTGGCACTAGGCTTACCAAAATGATAAAGACAAAGTCTCAGCTCTTAGCTCAAATCCAGTCGGGCAGATGCTAAGATATCAAAAGGAAAGCAACAATTGTCATTTGGTATAAGGGATACATTGCTAGCTAAAAGTAAAAAGAGGGTGCCACAGGAGAAGTGAGAAGCAGTACCCATCTCAACCAGGTCACTCTCATAACACGTGGCAGCATCTCATGTCTTGTGTGCATTTGGAGGGTCCAAAAAATTAGCAACCCTATAGCTGAATAAAAAAGAAGACAGGGCCAGGCATGGTGGCTCAAACCTGTAATCCCAGCACTTTGGGAGGCTGAGGCAGGTGGATCACTTGAGGTCAGCAGTTTGAGACCAGCCTGGTTAACATGGTAAAACCCTGTCTCTACTAAAAGTACAAAAAGTAGCCAGTGTGGTGGCATACACTTGTTATCCCAGCTACTCAGGAGGCTGAGGCAGAAGAATTGCTTCAACCTGGGAGGCAGAGGTTGCAGTCAGCCAAGATCATGCTACTACACTCCAGCCTGGGTGACAGAGCAAGATTCTGTCTCAGAAAAAAAAAAAATAGGAAGTCCTCCTAGCTTAGCTTGGGAGGAATTTAATACAGGATGTACAAACTGTGACTCCCAGGAATTCAAAGCTCCTTTAAAGTTCAAAATTAACTAATATAATTCACCATATCAACAGAATAAAGAGAAAAAACATGACCAACTCCATTGATACAGAAAAAGCATTTGACAAAAGTCAAAAACTCCTCATGACAAAAGTCAACAAACTAGAAATAAAAGGAAATTCATCAAGCAGATAAAGAGTAGCTATGAAAAACCTACTCTGGCATCATATATAATAAGACTGTTTTACCTCTAAGTTTGGGAACGAGGCAAAGACATATTCTTTTCAACAAATGGTACAAGCTAGATATTTATGTGGAAAAATAAAATAACCTTTAACATTTACCAAGCACTATTCACAAAAATTAACTTAAAATGATTTATATGCCTAAACATAACCACTAAAATTATAAAGAACATAGGAAAGAAAATCTGTGGTATTGATGGGGTTAGGCAGTGATAGCTTATGTCTAAGAAAATGAAGCATAAAGAAAAAACTAGTAAGTTAGATTCCATTAATATTTTAAAACTTCATAATTCAAAAACATCATTGAGAAAATACTTGGAAAATCCTGGAAGAAAAATTCACGACACATATATCTGATGATGAATTTGTATTCAGAATATAGAAAGAACTTGCAACACAGTAATAAGCAAAACAGCTAAACCAAAAAAATAGAACAAAACATTTGAATAAACATTTCACAAAGTCTACAAATAGCAAATAAGTATTTTTTAAATGCTCAAAATTATTAATTATCATGGAAAAGCGAATTATGATCACAGTGAAATACTACTACACATCTGATATGGTTTGGCTGTGATCCCACCCAAATCTCATCTTGAATTGTAGCTCCCATAATTCCCACATGTTGAGGGAAGGACTCTGTGGGAGATAATTCAATCATGGGGTAGTTTCCCCCATACTGTTCTCATCATAGGAAATAAGTTTCATGAGATCTGATGATTTTATAAGGGATTTCCCCTTTCCCTTGGCTCTCATTTTCTCTCTTGCCTGCTGCCCATATAAGACGTGCCTTTTGCCTTCCACCATAATTGTGAAGCCTCCCCAGCCACAGTTTAAGGAACTGTGAGTCCATCAAACCTCTTTTTCTTTAATAAATTACCCAGTCTTGGGTATGTCTTTATTAGCATCATGAGAACAGACTAACATAGTAAATTGGTATCAGGTAGTGGGGCACTGTTGTAAAGATACTGAAAAATGTGGAAGTGACTTTGGAGATGGGTAAAAGGCAGAGGTTGGAACAGTCTTGAGGGCTCAGAAGACAGGAAGATGTGGGAAAGTTGGGAACTTCCTAGAGACTTGTTGAATGATTTTGACCAAAATTCTGACAAAGGTATGGACAATTAAATCCAGGCTGAGTGGTCTCAGATGGAGATGAGAAACTTGATGGGAATTGGAATAAAGGTGACTCTTCCTATGTATTAGCAAAGAGACTAGTGGAATTTTGCTCCTGCCCTAGAGATTTGTGGAACTTTGAACTTGAGGAAGATGATTTAGAGTATCTGGCAGAAGAAATTTCTAAGCAGCAAAGCATTCATGATGTGACCTGGGTGCTATTAAAAGCATCCAGTTTTAGAAGGGAAACAGAAGAGGAAGGTTTGGAAAATTTGTAGCCTGATGATGTGGTAGAAAAGAAAACCATTTTCGGAGGAGAAATTCAAGACAGCTGCAGGAATTTGCATATGTAAGAAGAAACCAAATGTTAATCACCAAGACAATGTGGAAAATGTCTCCATAGCATGTCAGAGACCTTTGTGCAGCTCCTCCCATTACAGGCCCAGAGGCCTACGAGGAAAAAATGGTTTCATGGGTCAGGCCCAGGATCCCCCTGCTGTGTGCAGCCCAGGGACTTTGTGCCCTGCGTCCCAGCCACTCTACCCATGGCTAAAAGGGGTTATGGTATAGCTTGAGCCATGGCTTCAGAGGGTCCAAGTTCCAAGCCTTGGCAGTTTCCACATGGTGCTGAGCCTGCAGGTGCACAGAAGTCAAGAATTGGGGTTTGTGAGCCTCCACCTAGAGTTCAGAGGATATATGGAATTGCCTGGATGTCCAAGCAAAAGTTTGCTGCAGGGGGGAGCCCTCATGGAGAACCTCTGCTAGGGCAATGTGGGAGGGAAGTGTGGGGTTGAAGCCCCCACACAGAATGCCCACTGGAGCACTGCCTAGTGGAGCTGTGAGAAGAGGCCTACAATCCTCCAGACCCCAGAATTGTATATCCACTGAGAGCTTACACCATGTGCTGCAGACACTCAACACCAGCTTGTGAAGGAAGCTGGGAGGGAGGCTATACCCTGCAAAGCCATAGGGGTGGAGACCAAGACCAAGGGAACCCACCTCTTGCATCAGTGTGCCCTTGATATGAGACATGGAGTTAAAGAAGATCATTTTGGAACTTTAAAATTTGATTCCCCCACTGGACTTCAGACTTTCATGAGGCCTTTAGTCCTTTTATTTTGGCCCATTTCTCCCATTTGGAATGGGTATATTTATCCAATGCCTGTACCCTCCATTGTACTTGGGAAGTAACTAACTTGCTTTTCACTTTACCAGCCTACAGATGGAAGGGTCTTGTCTTGCGTCAGATAAGATTTTGGACTGTGGACTTCTGAGTTAATGCTGAAATGAGTTAAGACTTTGGGGGACTGATGGGAAGGCATGATTGGTTTTGAAATGTGAGGACATGAGATTTGGGAGGGGCCAGGCGACAAATGATATGCTTTGGCTCTGTGTCCCCACCCAAATCTCATCTTGAACTGTAGCTCCCATAATTCCCACATGTTCTGGGAGGGACAAGTTGGAAAATAATTGAATCACTGGGATGGTTCCCCCATACTGTTCTCATAGTAGTGAATAAGTGTCATAATATCTAATGGTTTGCAAAAAAATTCCACTAGTTTCCCTTTTCACTTTGTTCTCATTCTCTCTTGCCTGCTACCATGTAAGATGTACCTTTTGCCTTCCACCAAGATTATGAGGCCTCCTCAGCCATGTGGAACTGTGAGTCCATTAAATCTCTTTTCCTTTATAAATTACCCAGTCTCAGGTATGTCTTTATCAGAAGCATGAAAATAGACAAATACGACATCCATTAGAGTGTCTAAAATTGGGCTAGGCATAGTGGTGCATGCCTGTAGTACCAGCTTCTTGGGAGGCTGCAGTGGGAGTTCAAGGCTGCAGTGAGCTATGATTACTTCACTACACTCCAGCCTGGGTGACAGAGCAAGAATCCATCTCTTTTTTAAAAAATGTCTAAAATTAATAAGACTGACAATATGAGTGCTGGCCAGGAAGTAACTGATATTCTTGCACATTGCTGGTGAGAATGTAAAATGATACAAACACTTTGGAGAACTGCTTGTAAAATGATACAAACACTTTGGAGAACTGCACTTTCTTATAAAGCTAAACACACACTTATCATATAATCTAGCAGTTTCATTCTTAGATATTTACCTAAGAGAAATGAAAACACATCCACACAAAGGCCTGTGCCTGAGTGTTAATATCACTTCTATTTGTAATAGGCAAAAAGTGAAAAGAACCCAAATGTTCATCAATATATGAATGAATTGACACATAGCAATAACAAGGAATAAACTATTGCAACAAAATGAAATAATCTCCAAAATGAGACTCTAACCAAGAGAAGCCAAATATAAAGGAATTTGTACTGTATGATTTTATTAATATGAATTGCCAGCAAAGATAAATCTAATCTATGGTGACAGAAAACAGATCAGCCATTGCCTAGGGCTGGAATTGAGTAGCAAGGGGAATAAGGAAATCTTTTGCAGTGATGGAAATGTTCTATATCTCAGTTGTCACAATGGTTTTATGGGCATATATATTTTTCAAAACTCATCAAACTGTACCTTTTAAAATATATGCATTTTCTTGCCTTAAAACTTTCCCTTGATAAAGTCAATTTAAAATAAAGAGGAGGGAAAGAAAGCTGGGTTTGAGTAAGCACTGACCACAGGGTCTACAAATTTCCAATCCCTTAGAGTTAGGGAGAATTGAAGATCAGCACAGAAGCCCAAAACTGGTTGAAAGTTCAGCCACAAAATAGGTCCTCTAAATAGTTCTGTGAATTCAAACTGAGATGTAATACCAAGTCCTATGATGTCTGCATAAACCAGAGTCCATTGGATGGCACACTCAAAATAAATGGCAGAGAGTTTCATGGAGGAAGTGTTTGTAAAGGTGTAGCCAAAGTTAGGAGACCCAGAAAAGGATTGTGTAGAACCCAGGGACAAGCAGCAGTGGGGAGCCATTGCCACACTGAGACCTGAAGAAGGACAGTGCCCAAATCTAGTGAGAGTAAAAGCCTGGTGGATACCCCCAACAAGAGCTACAGGCTTAGCTTGTGAAAAGAGCTCTGACCAAACTGACCCAGCAAGGAGTAGGCAAGTGGACCAGGTACCCTGATTTCTCTCTATCCTCTGATCCACCTGCTTCTTCCGACTGGCCAAACCAAACTAGAAACCAGAGAACAAAAGAAATGCCAGGCGATACAGGTGCTAGAGGTCAGTTTCACAGGGCAGAGGAGGTAGAGAAGGGTAGAAAATGGATCTGGAGGGCAAACCATGATGATCCAACACAAGATCCAAGTCATGCTTCAGAATTCAGTGAACCAAGCCCATGTGTATCATATTCTTGTTTTATGCTCATCTTGGTACTTGGCTCTGCAGGAGATAGTTTTAATGGAATAACCGGATGAAACTTTGTTACATAAAAATGCTTTTTGATCCCACATTTATTGGATTCTCACAAAAGCCCCATGAGAAAGGAAGAGCAGGGATTATTATAGATCAAGAAAGGAGATCTCATGGGGAGAAATGTTTTGCCCAAGGTAACAGTGCCAACGACTGATGGAGCTTCATGTCCTGATACCCATGTGGCTACCCAATCTTATCTACTGACTGAGCAGATCACAAGTGAAGAACTGAGTGTTCCTCTAGTCACTCTGCTGGGCTGTCTGCTTGGGGACAATGGAGACATTCTGGAAAATGGACAGAACAGCCAAACATCTAAATGTACTCATACCACCCTCTGCGCTGTGATGGCCAAAATGCTTATTCTAAAATGCAAATCTGACTCCTTCACTCCCCTAACATCCGTCCATGTTCCCTTGCCATTTCAGACCCTCCATGATGTGACCTCTGTTATCACCTCCAGATTTATCTCCCCATGCTCCCTGGAAGCCTAGCTGAAGCCATTACTCATTCTTCAGATTGTTTACATCTCACAGCCCCTTTCTTGTCCTCACTTCCTTGTTGCTCTCTCTTCTTTCCCAGGCTCCAAAGACATCCTGACCCACAGAACACTTCTGCTTTGCCTCTTGACAGCAGCTACCTGCTGCACCTGAAGTACAAGTAATACTTCATTAGTCTAATTCATCAAGAAAGAAGAATTTCTGATGAATGATTTCTCTCAAACTAAAATAAGAACTTTGAAGTATAATTAAATATCTTAGCTATTTTGGAAGGAAAAGTGTCTCACCTCTCTTAGCTTTGTAAATTGAGATATTAAAACATCATTTTAGTCCTGTTCAGTGACCAAGGGTCATTATTACCACACTGCAAAAGCTATGGGGATTACTGAGCTATCATATACTACTGTCCTTGCAGAGAATGCCAGAAGGCTGGCACCTGCTGAGTCTTCTCTACTTCTGGATGGTTGTTCTCTGCCTAGGTCTCCAGATTTTATGTAGCTTGTTTGAGCAGAACCTTGCAGCCCCTTCCTCTTCACACTTTTTAAATGTTCTGTATCTAATCTGCTATGTCTTGGGAAACCAGATTGCCAAGTGAGGACTGTTTCTAAGAATAAACAAGTTCTGTGCCAAAGCCAGAAGCACATTGCTTTATTCCACGGGATTTTTTTTCCTTAGAGAAAGAGTCTCACTATGTTGCTCAGGCTGGTCTTGAACTCCTGGGTTCAAGCAATCCTCCCACCTCAGCCTCCTGAGTAGCTGGGATTACAGGCTTGAGCCACTGCACACCTAGCTGTCCATGGACTTTTTGACATTGACACCGTCATCTCTGAGTCTTTTTTTGCCCATTTCCTGGTTCTCAGATGTTTGTCACAAAGCTGATAAGTGGCCTCTGAATAAGGAATGTCTTATCAACATCCCAGTACATTGCTGGGAGTGATCCCCAGAGCTGGCTCATTAAACTGCTCAGACTAATGTTCACATCTGCTCTCACACCTCAGGGGCACTTTCCAGAAGGTTACTCTCTTCCTTTCTGCCTTCTTAGCAAAACTGAAAATATGTTGAGGTAGGCACAATCTTGTCATCCTGCAAAAAGGAGTCATTCTTCATCAGGGTCATCCCAGCTTCTGCAAGTTTCCCAGGTTTACTCTCATTGACAACTCAAAAAGGACATCCATTGGTCTGCATGTCCCTACGGGCCAGGGTATGCATATGATGAAGAACATAAAGGTACCCTCCTTGGAAAAAGCACAATTGAGCCTTCAGTAAAAATTATAAGGG